>BOPP01000173.1:2203309-2232547 GCA_017312745.1 Gryllus bimaculatus
ACAGAGGATTCCACGCAGCGCACGCACGCACGCACGGCGAGCTAGGTCAATGCCGGTCGCTGTCGGAGGACAACTGGATTTGATCGGTAGTTCTCCGGGTTTCTCCGAACCAAACACCAGGGCGAGTGGCCGGAGCAAGTAACGTAACAAAAGGGGCCACGGACGCGCGGCGATCTTTCCTCCTCTTCGTTGTCCTATTCTTCCCCTTCATACCACCACATGCCGGGAGAACCGTCCGGGAGCTGCATCCTGTCCTGCGGGTGGCTGTGCCACGCTGGTGGGATTTCCTGTTGGGAAAACCCCGCTGGACGACGAAGGATCTTGCCGTAGCAGCGGGGGAAAACTATGCCACTCCCAGGAAGGCACATGCACTATCTAACACTTCTGGACTATGACTTATAGTTGAAGCGCTCCGGTATTCATTAACAACCAATAGTCAATTGATTCAGCAAAAAACGACAATAAGCATCAACACATTTGTTTTTATATAATTACATATTTAATTTAGAGCCAACATCAGCTCTATTTCTTTCTTCTCTGGATTTGCGATTCAAGTGATAATAGTCTTTCACCAACATGTGGATGAAGATGGCTCTGAGGCGCCCCTTTTTTTATTTTAGTCGCTAGAACAGACACTATCATGCATGGTTGTGTCAGCGTTCAGAAAAAAGGATATTATGTTTTTTTTATTGTAAATTAAACAATACAACGATACAACGTACGACTGTTAGTCATGTGATAGAAATATAATGACTACAAATTTTCAAATTTCCTGAAAGGAAACACACTTATAAACCATAAAGGGGGTTGAGATGGCAACATTCTTGTAGGCCTCAAAGATGGCAAAATGATATAAAGTGGTTGCGTAGGCTTCCGCGGCCGGAGTTTGGTGTTGTTTCGGGCTTCTTCGGAATGAGGGCGAGTCACTGAATGGTGGCTGCATCGCTCTGGGCGCGCGATGTTTTCTCTTCCTTGTTCTTTCATCACAACTTACTTACACAGGCCTCGCATGCCCAAAACCTTAACACTACAACCCACGCCGGGGCCAGTCCGGGAGCTTAGAGCTTCTCCGGGTTGGGAAACGTGCACGTTGCTGGGAGATACCTGGTTGGGTAAACCCGCTAGCCGACAGTAGGTCGGCGCCGGATCTCGCCGTTCAGTGGGCAAACATTCCCGGCACCTCCCGAGGGAAAAGCATGCCACTGCACTACGAGACTAATGACCTTAGCAAAGTTGACGCGCCTCAGTAACCTTTAACAATCAATCAATCACTGAACGATACACGCCACTTGTAATGGATGCAGCCCGAACTGCGTGGCGGCAGGGTGTGCTGCTTTACGCGAGAGCTGGCACTGGCTGACTGCGGTCGAACAATGAACGAGTTGAAGCATGTTCAGTAATTTAAACATTAACGGTGGCACTGCCGTGAGAGATGAAGGCATACTTCCATTGCCGTTCTTGTAACGAAATCTTTGTGCAAAATTCTTCTTGCCTGTACAAAAGACAAAATTGGACTTGAATCTTCACAGATGTTTGACTTCTCCAATTAACAAAGAATGACTAGAATTAAAATTATCCAACTCCTAATAGTACTTTCATGTAAAAGAGTCCCTTTTTTTTTATCGGCGTTCTCCAACACTGGACTTAATCGTGCGAAGTCTTCGTTTTGTCATGTTTTTTCCTCCTTCCTTTTCAGATCCTGCGTCGTGGCAGTCGTTCTGCCTGTAAAACGCGCCATGGGCGTCCTCACACCTACATTTTCCAAGCCACTCTGTTCGTGGCCTTTCCTTCGTGCTGGACGACGCGGGCGTGCAGAACGCGCGCACGGGCTGCTGTTCTGCGTTGCGCCATCGCGACTAACAAACCCAACGCCTGCAGCCAGGTCAACTACTCCAAGAAAGATATTCACAAGGTGTAACGCCAATGGCCCCTCACTCTTCCAGGACAGGTAAACTGCTGGCGCTTCGAAAACGTTGCTTGCTTTTAGTGCACATCGGGGCTCATTTTCGTTCTTTCGGTCCTTTTCGGGATTGTTTATTATAACTTACTTCAGTTGTTTACTTATTTCACTCGGTAAATGACAAAGCCAAGACACAGAACGACAATCAATTCATCCTGCTGTCCACATCATTCACAATGTCTAAATTTTACAGATATTTTTTTATATAATGCATGGGGATTTAGGTGTAAAAACATAACTAGGCCCTATAAGCAATTTATTTCTCTCTGTTAATTTATTGTTATTCAATCGTTTCTTATGGAGGTTTGCGAGTGTGTAATGACTGTTCCACAATTTAATAAACTCATCTAAAATTGTTAGAGGATGTTAAAAAGTAATCAATTCTGTTCATCCTGAAGAAAAATAACAGGGAGAGAAAATGTGCTTCGCCTACTAATTGGACTGTTTTTTAGGGAACCATTTGGCTTCCGATTTTGCCTAATGAAGAGCCCTTGGAACATGCGCAAGCGCCGTGAGTGCGGCTTTGAGGGCGGCAGTTTCACGGCTGGAAAGAGGGCTAACAACCTTTGCGACAAAACAGCGAATTGGGCTAAGAAACACGTTGGGGAATTCATAGATATTTATTCACTTACACAAAGCATTTTAACTGGAAATAAGCGTTTTACAACAAAACACAAACCCGTCCAAACATTAAATATTTTTCATGCTTTTTCATCAGGCAAGAATTACGTAAATCGAACACAAATTTTCTATTGTTTTATAGCTGTATATGATTAGTAATTAACAGTATTACTTCTACGCAATTACATAATAATTTCAGTAGTAGAATTTAATGCTTATTTACTCGTACAAAATACGTAATTTTTCCGAACGCATAAATGAATGTGCTTTATGATAATTTCGTGTAGGCTTTTACACAAATTGTCATTCAAATATTAATTTCCTACTCTAACAACTTTAGGAAAGTAATCAAAATTAATGAAATTTGCAGAGTTGAAGCTTTAGCAAATGAGGTTTTCTGAAAGAAATATGTTTAATTCCACTAAGTTAGCTACGCGAAAAATTGTTTGTTTTATATTTGGAAAAAAAGAGAATAATCGTCTCTTATCATGCATAATTATTCCCAATATTTATTTTTTTTTTTATTAATAAATTTTTTAGGTGGTTTTTAATTGTTTTTGTTTATTTTTTTATTTTTTTATTTTTTTGTTTTTTTTTTTTATTTTTTTTATTTTTTTTTTTTTCTTTTTTTTTTTTAAATAAAATATTTTTGTTTATAATAAGGTCTCATATTCCAAATCGTATAATTAATGATTTCTGATGAGTGCTTCGTCCATATGTATCTTCAGTCATTCGCTTATGTATAGAAATCACTAACATTAATTTCACAGAAATATATTTTATTCTAAACTTCACTCACACTTTCTAATCCTGGCGCCAGGACAAACTATCAAATGCGAAATGTACTCGACGATGAGCTCCCTTTGTAATACGCTCGCGAAACCGTATAGGGTACTGCGTTCCTTGTTATAACACTCAACTGTGATTGCGAATGGATTATTGCTCGTAAGGGGAGACTGAGGACGATAATTAAATATTTGTAATGGAGAAACCCAGCCGTTTGCTGTCGAGACGAACGAAACTTCTGTTGCGAGGTCTTGAGGCACTTGAGGCGCGTTCAGGACCTAATCCGTGTTCGGCAGAATTCGGGTGAACAAGGCGCATTTGCCAGCTGGATGGGCGCAGGCGCCGTCCCGTGCGGCCAAAGCCACTAGCGCAGCGGCATCCACCGAACTTCAACGGAGCCCTTCAAAATGGAACGTATTCAAAATTGTATCGTTAGTTTTATTAAACAAATGTGTGATGTTCCAACAGCACTACCATTTCTCGTGTTATTTATAACCCTTTTTTCTAGCATTTTCAAGTGAAAATGGCACTTTGCGCCATTTCTTGTAATCTGAATTTTACTCTATTGGAGAATAAATTTTGAGCTATTTTTGGAAACACAGACGAAATAGCACTGTAAAAAAGCTATAAGTATATGTCGCCAATTACGCGAAAACTTTTTACATTTTTCCAAAAATTGTGCATGACCTTATTTTAAGATCCGTTTGTTAAGAATAGATTTTTTGAGGAAAATAATTTTATCTTCAAACTGTAGTGTAGCAATACTTTCAAAAAAAATTAATTGCATTTTATTTCCAAAATGTCGGTACTCGCAACGCAAATGAGATTCTGTGCCTTTTTTAAGCATTCTTTGCTATTCGAAAAATAAAAAATTAAAATAAAAGAATAATGAAAGCCATTTTTTAACAAAATATTGATAACGTTAAGGCTTCATCCGCAAAGCTGGCCCCCAAAATCAAAATACTAAGTACCGTTATTGAAATCCGCAAGGCTAAGAGTTCGACGCAGAATTATAAGGAAATGACAATTCTGGAGGAAAACCACTAGCTCTAAACGGTTTAGAGCAGCGCACGGACCGACACGCCGTTGGTGATAAACGGCGGTCAATGCTTGAGCTTACAACAAAAGCATTGGCGATTGCAGGATTTTTTGCGAACTAAACTTGAAAGGCAATAAATTCTAACTAGTCAAGTATTGACATTGGTCGAAAACCCAATTGCGTGTTTGGATCGGCTTCATTTTGCACGGGCGTAGGTAACGTGGGCGTGCGGAAGTTCCTTTCAAAACGATTTAGCCATTGCCGACAATAACGCTGATTGGCTTTATAATTCATCGGAGTTTTGGTATTTTTACTGGCTTGATGGATGGGAGAATTATTGCGTTTATTCACATGACGGATAGTAATATAATCTAATGAGGCCTGAAGATAGCTGTTAGGACAGCTAAGCTGATTTTAAAGGCGTAATTAAGGGATAATTATCGAGGACAGGGACTAAACGCAGAAGTCTTTATAATTTAATTTTTGTCTGAAAATGTATAGAATGGATATTGCAGATGTTCCTTTTTAGTGGATATGGCATTCTCTATGGGGTTGAGAGCGAACGTTTGTTTGTAAGTATTCCTGCTTTTTTCCTTTGGCCTTTATTGCGCGAAGGGGACAAAGAAATGTTTCTCCTTACGTAATTATTTTGGATTGTCCCGCCAAATCACTTTCATATTTTTGGATGGAATTGCATTAGGAATTGTTTGAATTGTGACTCTGAGAATAGTGTGGCGATGCTCCTGGCATTTAACACACGAGTGGTAATCGTGGAACCTTCGCCTGAGAAGGCACCAGTGTTGGCATTGTTTACGACTGGAATTGGATAGCCAGCCTTCTTCTTAAATGCACACGTATCTTAAGCACTGAGGGCATAAGTTCGACCTTCATTTGAATTGGTTTTCTTTGTTTTGGTCGTAAAAATCTGCACGCTTTAAGTACTTGGTAAGCCTCGGAGTTGGAGGTCTATTCACTTGATCATGTGTAGCAGACGCGAAGGTCTTTGATAACAATGGGTTGAGCTTTTATTCCTGAGCCACTCTACGTATGGATTGAATGTTTACTTTTTCCAATGATTCCCGGAGTCTGAAAGTCTGATATGCGACAGAAGTTCTTTTATCATATTCTTCATCTTTGGCTTGGTACGGAAGTCCTTAACTTGTAGTTGGTTAAAGTGCTGAACTTAGTTTCAAATAGTCATTACTAGTGCGAAACCTGTGGCTGTGGTTAATTGCTTTTCTTCTCAAAATTTATCATAGTTCAGCCGGGCAGCGCGGTGCAGGTCGCGACGTGCCCAGCTTGCTCGCTCCGCGCGTTACCAGTGAGACCCCGTTCTCCTAAGTACACTCAAGTTATTATATATCGGTGATACTGTGTGTCCAGCGTGGGGTGCAGTGAAAGTCCGCTTTCGATCAGCGGCAGGATTACGGCCCCGCCTCGTTTACGGGGCCACCAGGATGGCGGAAGCAGACTGACATCAACACAAGCGGTCGTGGAAATACAGCTAGCTGAAATTAGACAGCAACAGAGACAACTGCTAATTCGATCTAATACCAGTGGCCAATCCAACAACTGCGACAAGACCTCCAAGAAGCAGTCAGTTAAAGTTCAACGCTAATGAAAATCGACGTCAACTTTACAATATCGCAGTTATCGCAGAGAAGACACAGTCGAAATGCTACAGCCGCGTTCCTCGAGAACAGTGTAATTCCTCGACATCAACAAATCAGGTTCCGTGCAATTCTAGCTTTCCTGACCTGAATGGCAAGTTGTTCGCTCTGGCTAAGGCGCCGGGGTAAACCGAGTGACAGCGGTGGGTATAGTAACCCCACAGAAGCCCAAAATACGAGTGAAATAAAATATAGCAACAGGTTTGAAGCACTGCAAAGCATTATAAACAACTCCATACACAACGGGAAAATAACGCACATAGCAAACGATATGAATGAAGAACAGCTCCAACCCAAACCTCCGCCTATATTTATCCTAATTGTTTGGTAAAAGTGCCCTCGTTCGCAGAGTCATTTATCGTGAAGCCATCGGGCAAAATAAATTTACATATAAAATGTAGCAACAAGTGAAAGTCAAAAGTCAAACGCCAGAGACAATAGAAAGCTACAGAGCAGTTATAAAATTCTAATGAAAAAAAGGCAATGTACACACGTACCACGTAAAAAAAGAAAGAGCATTTCCCGTGTTGTTCTTAGGCACGTAACCCATTCTGTTGAAGCAGAGAGTAATTCAAAGTGAACTCGAGGAACTTGTCACAAAAGTAGGAACATTCATAACATTCGCATAGATTGATAAAAGAACCCAACATGCCTTTTCTAATGTCGACCTAGAACGCACGGCGGATAATAACGCAGATATCTATAAAATTTCTACATTATGCATGCCCAAGTCAGTTCGAACCGCGGTATAAAAAGCAAGAAATAGTGCAATGCTATAGATGCCAACAGTACAATATAGTTCGTGCGTAACTGCAAAACGAAGTCCTAGATGTGTGAAATGCGGAGAAAGCCCCACTTACAGCGAAATGTGTAAAAAAGATAAACCATAAACAAAACCAACATGTGCAATCTTTGGGCGCAAGGGACACCCAGCAAACTACAAAGGCTGCAGAGTATACAAAGAACTTATCAAAGAACATACCCAACAAGTGATCGACAACAGAACAACTTCGAGGAAAAAAACACTACGCAAGAAACAGTTACAAACCAGTTATGGAAGAGTTTCCAGGGCTAAACTTATACTCAGAATGCCCGTCGATCCCTTTGCATAATACTAACCGCCCAGATAAAAAATGTTCGATCGTAATACCCAAGCTTTACCATCATCAGTAGATATCGGAAATGTATTACATGAATCATTTTCAAGATTTGAAAAAATACTTTAAACAGCAAGCAGAACAGATAAGTTCAGTGCTAAATCTACTCACGATTCTTATTTCAAAAAATTAAACTGAATTTTGTATAAACCATCGTGGCATTATACAGATAGCAACATGGAATGCAAATGGGCCTCCTACACCACAAACAAGATTATATTTTTATCTCCTTCAGAATTATAAAAATTGACATTATGTTAATTTAGCGAAAATCCCATTCAACCAAGAAAATGTATTTCTCATCCCTGGTATTGACCTACAACACACAACATCCAGATGGTACTGCTCATGAAGGAACTGCCATTATATACGGAACAAAATCAAACATCATGAATAAAGCATACAACTTGAATACCTGCAGGCAACCTCTGTCCAACTTCAAGATCCTATGTGGCCCTAATCAACGTAATGCGTGTAGCTGTCACTCTAAGCATAACATTTCAGAGGCAATGTTCGAAACATTCTTCAACAATATCGGAAAAGATTCATAGTAGGTGGCGACTACAATGCAAAAACATGTGCACTGGGGGTCAAGACTAAATACACCTAAAAGGTGACGCCTTTACAACTTGTGTTCTTAGAAAATAATCTTACAACAGTGTCCACTGGAGAACTACATATTGGCCTATGACAGAAACAAAAATACCGGACCTTCTAGACGTCTACATTATTAAGGTATTTCACGTTGATAATTCCGTATAGAAACCAATCATGATATGTTGTCAGATCATTGCCCTGTAAACTGCATCCAGTCCGAAGTGTCACAAAATCCTCCACCGCCAAAACTCTAACAACAATTCACAGACTGGGAGGCAAATTTTCGTGAATTATAGATAGTAGATTACTAGCTAATGTGCCACTGCCATAACCGGAAGATATCGAAGAAGCCAGCAGAATATCTGACAACTCCATTCACATGCCGCTTGGGACTCAACGCCTAAATTGGTCAAAGAAAGCATCAACAAATTCCCGTAAACATAAGAGAAAAATCAGGAGAAACAGCGGCTAACGACGTCATTTGGATGATAACAGGCACTCTGGAAGACAGACCAACTTCAATAGAGGCCTCCAGACAGCCTGAAGGAATTTATTGACACAACTCAGAACATGAATCAAATTTTGCACAATATGTACAGTCACTAACAGCAACTGCAACAACAACTATTCGATCTGGAGGGCTAGTAAGAAAATTAAACGCCCACAAATTCAAATCCCACTATAAGGAAGAAAAGATTGACAATGGGCAAGAAGTGCAATAGAGAAAAGTGAACGATTTTTGCTGAAGCACTTCTCTCCTGTAATTTGAACCTATAACTCCATGGACGCACCATGCAATTGAGGAGAAGTACTTTCGATTTAATATGCTCTGTCAATTATCGCTTTCGAAACCCAAACTTTTCTTCTAATGAAGTAAGAGAAACTATTCAGCGTTTTATAAATCTAACAAAAGCCTAGGTTACGAACTTTACAGGCAAAGTCTTGCAGGATTATCAACGAATGCTTTGAATTTATCACCTTGCTCTTCAATGCGATTCTCCGACTCAATCATGTTCCCTGGACAATGGAAAGATAGCACAGATCATAGCGATACCTAAAGCGCAGGAAAACCACCTAACGATGTATCTCTTATCGCCCATAAGCTTGCTTCCAATCTTATCAAAAGGTATTCGAAAAAATCTTACTCGCAACGATTAAACCTCTTCTGCAAGAAATAATGCAGAACACCAGTTCGGATTTAGAGACAACACTCAACAATCGAACAAGCGCACCGAGTTGTGAAGTTATTACTCAAAGTCTCGAAGAAAAGCTACTGCGTCACGCTGTATTTCTTGATATACACAGCCTTCGACAAGGTATGGACGAAGGACTTCTGTTAATAAAATTAAAATCTAACTCTGCCGCCTGCGTATTACTAGCTGGATGAAGTCATATCTATCTAACCGCAACTTCCAAATTAAATATCAAGAAGAATTATCATCCCTTCCACCCCATTACATCAGGGAGTCCCTCAAAGGCAGTGGCTGGGTCCTGTTTTTCTTATATACACCATATGATCTGCTAACAAATGAAAGGACTACCACTGCCGTTTGCGACGACTAACGCATTTTGGTGTGCATGAAGACCCATTCCAAGCACTACAAAATCTCCAAGAGCATCTGAACGCAACTTGAACAATGGCTACAAAGATGGGCGTATTCAAGTAACTGCTCCAAGATCTAACCAATATGCATGATTTACTCTAATCCAAAAAGGAGTGTCCTAAAGTACAGCTAAACACTGTTATACCTAGCACAACTATCTTGCAATTATATTATTAGGATTTCATATGGACAAACGGGCTTTACATGGAGGAACCATATAACTCAAAGAAGAAAGAAGCACAAACAGATTCCTCCGCAATTATCATGGCTCATTTAACCGCCAACACTCAAACCTTTTTTAGACAACAAAGTACTTCCTCTCAAATCAATAATTCAGGCCTATCTGGCGCTACGGAATTCAACTCTGGGGATCCGCTAGCAAGTCAAACATTGAAATACTCAGAAGTCTTCGGAATCAAAATGCATTAGAAGACTAATGCCAATGCACCGTGGTACGTAACGAATGAAACACTAACGTCGAGACCTCAGTACCATAATATAATTGAAGAAATCACTCAGGCATAGCACACCACCTACCAAGAGCGGTTAACAAACATTCCAAATCCATCAGCTCATCAATCTATTGATATCGCGAGGACGTACACGACTGAAAAGATACATTTCTGGAATTACCATTCCGCTTAAATAACCACATGACGATGTACTGCTAGCTTCAATTAATGCATAATTAACTACATTTACTGAATGTTTGTTAAGAAACACAGATTTGTAATAAACAGAATAATAACAACAAACATTTATCAAATATTCATTTATTCAGATCGGAGAAGGGTTATGAAAATTCTGCTAATAGTGGAATCTCGCCCCGCCCAGCCCGAACTGCCCACATTCCACACAGTCATCCCCTCGCCTGACCGCGCCTCTACCTGCCTTTACCGCTGCCACGTTGCTACTAGCGGCCTGAAAAATTTCGCTTCAGAAATAATAGCATAAATATGATGATAATATAAAAATGCATAAAAATTGATGGGATCTTGGATATTATTGTCCGACTCTTTTGATCTCGGCATCGCCCTCTCGCCGGAACACGTTCAAAACGCAAAGTGAGTGGGTATATTATATTGAATAGCACTGGCATTACTTTTAAGAGCTGATTTCACGTGTGGCCAAGTAAGTGGAGGTTGGAACGTCTAACCCGCCTTGGTTGCAAGTGACTGGCAAAGACCTCGCGCCAGCCACTAGCGATGCCAGCTGACAAGTACATCCCCACGACGCGATCCCGACTTCCAACAACGTGGTGGTAGGCTTGCTTTATACTTGCACAATGACAACGTAAGCTTTTTATTATAATTATGGTATCTAAATGACTGGGCAGCAGAAGCCTTCTTGAATAAACGGAAAGAGCAAACTGGACAAGTTTTAACCAGTTATATAAGAATTCAGACACTTTGTGGATATTTTTTTCCAGGATGTAAGATGCGGACAGTAATGCCGCATTTCTAGCAATTTGCAAATGAAAATGGGGATAGATAACGTTCTAGGCGATTAATGGATAAGGATAACAAAGCTTACGGAACATTGCTTTGGCAACATCGTGCTGCGCGCCGAATAACTATCAGCAGCACTTCAGCAAAGAGTATACATAAGCTAAGAGCAGCGAGAAAAATATCTCATGCTTGCATGCCATTACTAGCATTGCGGAAACAGCTATTGCCAGTCGCACAGAGCGCCAGCGCTGTTTGGTGCTGGCAAAACCCGTAAGTGACACCACTAATATTGGCGACGCGTAAATGCAGGCCTTTATGTTGGTTTTTAAAGAGCGAGGGGTCATAAAGGTTGACAGTTTTCTCGCATTTAATGTTTATTGTCGCAAATGTCCATGCACGGGAAGTCTACAGGACATAGTGCACTGCTTCTTTTATAGTAGAAATGTGGTGATTGGGTACTTGTATTGATTTGTGTTGAAATTTAGGTGGTGTGTACCAGGCAATTCTGAAATGGGAATAAGAATTTTCGCTGCGATTCCTGGGAGTGCTGTCATCCTGAACGTTTACGACTGGAAAACGTTGAAGCGGCTCTGTGGCCTTCTCCCGGCTCTCTGGAAGGGGTTCTCGATTTAGTGATTGTAGGCGAAAGCTACTTGCATTTTTTGAATGAAAGAATTAACACTTGCTCCTACGTAATTAGTGGAAAAGAGACAGTATTGGTTAACGTGCAGCTGAAATCAGGCTTTTTTTACAGGAAGACCTCTTATTGGTGGACCTTCGTAATGAAAAGTGGATAAATATTGCTCTATATAGTTTTCTTTAACACATTGTGCAGTTAATATTCAGTGGGTTCTTATTACCAAAAATCGATTGATGGCAAAACGCCTGTCCATCTGTAGTTTAAGGCTAGCGCCTAAATCATTCAGACGATTTTCTAGAAAATTAATATTCCCGATCGAACTGAACGAACTCGAACTCTGGAAGTTTTTCATTCTTTCAGCATGAAGCTTCCGGGTTTATTTTCATATGTTCTGAAAAAATGGTTCCGATGTTTTTGATTTAAAACTTTGTCGTAGGCCGTTTAGAACGGTTTAAATTTGGCGCAGGTGGTTAATACCGTTAAAACATCTTCAATTTTTCGACTATTCCAAAAGTTCGGATTTTTTCTGCCGTGCGTCTTCATACTACAATGTTAAACTGGAGTTTTTTTTCACAAAGAATATTTTTGCCGTGAAGTATCAGGTCAATTTTCAATAATTATTTTCTCGAAAAAAAGGTCCAGATTTTTCTTTAAATTTCGTCATCGTATGTTAGAGGGCTATAACACGTCCATTATTTTAATTTACCGTCAAAAAAGTTAAAACTATGTGAACGTACCTACGGTAAGTAGTACATATCTGAAACGCGATTTCTTGACTCTGTGGAAATTTCTCAGTCATAACTTAAATAGTACATATAGTGCAATTACGAATAGCGGTGGTGGGAGCATTTTGGAAGAATTGGTATGAAAATATTTTCTCCCAAGTGGACGATTTGCAAAGGCAATGCAGTTACGGATTTTGGCTATATCCCCAATATCTACGTAAATGAGTCGACTTTACTGCAGCGAGAAAAAATGACAGATTATTAAAAATATCTGTTTTTCCTACAGAATTAAAAACCGTGGCACAGATATGCAGCTAACATTTATGTCCCAAAGCAAATTAAGGGGCGATCTCAACATTTTGCTCAAAGGGATGCAGCGAACTGGACGAAAAAACGCTAATTGAAAGATGGGGCTATTGACCCAGAGGTGAGATACAATACCTATTATGGCCATTTCAGTCATTCAATATTATATATTGATATATATATATATATATATATATATATATATATAGTATATAATAGTATATAGTATATATATGAATAATATACAGTACATAACAATACATACATACATTTAATTCAGAACTGCGAATTGGGTATGAACCCGATGGCAGTTTAATGGGCAAATAATTGGGGCAAAATTACAACACTTCATAATAATTAATATGATAAATAATCACAATAATAATAATAATAATAATAATAATAATAATAATAATAATACGTACATATACAGTACACGACGAAAGCATCGCATTGGAAAATTGCATTGATCACGTTCACCGCACTTCAGCTTCACTGGCACTTCACTAACATAATTTTTTTTTGCTTTGGATTACCCTTTGAATTATTCACTGACCAGCACTTCAGCAGCACTTCACCGCACTACCCAGGCATATACTTATTTAATAATTGTTCTAATTTGTTTCTAAAACTTTCGGACCACTGGAGAGGACAAGCTTTTGAAAACTGCCTGCAGGTAAACTGTTCCAATCTCTATTGTTCTGTTACAAAAGGAAACTTCCTTAAGATCTGAATTTTGTTTCCTTGCTCGAATCTTTTGTGGGTGTGTGAATCGCTTGGCGGCAATAATTTGGGCTTTTTCTAAATTAATTGAATTTCCTTCCCAGCTGGTTGCATCCTACGTACGATTTATAGAAGAGCGCAGAGCTCGCCCTTTGTTCTTCTCGTTTCTAGGAGGTTCCCATGACTTTTTTTGTTGCGTTGACTTCTATAGGTAATACTTATTCGGCTTTTCTCTGTATTCTATCTAGATTTTTTCGCGGTGGCCTTTTCTGTCATGGATCCCAACACGCAACTCCGTATTCCATGAGAAGGTCGAACCCAGCGTAAGGATCTGCTAATTCTTTGGCGTTTTGCAGAACTTTTCTTCTTAGTATTCGCCATTACAAAATGCAGACGGAAAGATTCCAGTTTTTCTACTGTCTGATTTATATGCATCTCACCCTAATTTCTATCTAGATGATGCTAAATACCTTGCATGATGAGACTCTTGGGATGATAGACCTCACCTAGAACGATAGTCTTGGTTCCTCATAATTTCGTTCCCCGCCCTGAACGTTATGGTTTTGCTTTTAGATGCCATTAATTCGCATGGTCAATTTTTTTTTCAGCCAATCACGATAAACTGCTCTAAATCTCTGCTGTAATATTTGTTCGTTCAGCGCTATCTTTGATTTTTCGTATATAACACAATCGTCTGCCAAATAAACCCCCTTTAGCATTCTATGTTCACCTGGAGATCGTTCACATACGCTAAGAATGAGTATATGGCCCTAACGACACTTCGCCTGTGGGAACCACCTTAGAAGTAACATTCCCCGTAGTCGAAAACTGATTGCCAATTCGACCTTTTGTTTCCTGTCACTAAGAAATTCGTCGTTTAATCCACCTCACAACTCTAGCATCAACTCCTGAGGTTACTACTTTCTAATAAGTAAATTATGCGTACCACGTTGAATGCTTTGCGAAGCTCGATTACTACTGCAATCCACTCCACCCGCGTACTACGTCAGCTAGATCTTTGAAAAAAGAGAAACATTTGAGTTTCGCACGAATGTTCACTTCTAAAACCATGCTGTCCGTGGAAACATCCAGTTCGCCTTCTCCATTCGCGACGAATGTACCCGGCATTAAAGTGCTCCATTATTTTGCATACTACTGGATGTGAGGGATACAGGTCTATAATTACATACTTTCGTTTTATCACCATCTTTTGAAAAATTGGAACCACTATAGTGCCTTCAATCGTCTGGTAAACTTGCCATTATTAATGGAAATATTGAATAATTTAAGCCAAATAGGGCATGTCCGCCCACCACCGAGTTTAATAAATCCTGTCGAGAATACCGTCTGGCCCGCGTGATTTACCGTTTTTCGTGATTTTATACGATTGGCGGAGTTCCCATGCGTGGAGTTTGAATTGGTTTTTAACTGGAAAAATTATGACTTGCTCCTGCGCCGTTCTTGGTTTTGAATACCGATACGGTTAATTACGCGTTGAACGCGCATTTGCTTTTTGCTTGGTCGCCGTGCAGTGGCTCGTTATCTGCGACTTCGAATTCCTGATTTCTTCCTTATTCGCACGGCGTCTGCGGACATATTTGTAAAAGCTTGAACGCAATTATTCGTCCGCGTCTCCAACATGTTTCTTAAATAATTCATGAGCAAAATTTTCTTTTCTTTTTCTAATTCCTTGAGTAATTTTTGTTAAACTTTATCATGTCAGCAATGCCATGGATGTCTCCTATTAAATGCTAGCCTAACTTTTCTGCTTTAAACGTCGTAATTGCACCGTTAAAAATATTCAGATCAGAATTACTTTTCAGTATTTTTTTTGCAAGGAACGGTACTTATCTAAAGCGGTTTTCTACGAATGTTTTTAAAAGCTCCCAATTGCTCCTCTATTGCCCCTTTGTCTTTTAGTAAAATTACTCGTATTTTCTGCTGGAAGAACCTACGTAGTCCTTCGAGTTTTTGCTTTTCTATATTGCCCTGACTATCGTTTTTTTGCCTTAGGTTCGCTTAATTAACAATTTAACCTGACTTCTCTAAGTCAACTGCTTTGTGGTGCGTAATTCCCTGAAAGAACTTCGGCAGAAAGGAATATTCTGCTGGATAAACAGTGAAATGTCAAGAATTGTTTCTGCCGCGCTGGGTTTGTCGACTACTGCGTTTAATCCTGCTCCCATCTAGAACGATTGACGCGCGTTTGAAAGTTTCCTGTCGCACACCTCTCGCCTTTCCAGTTAGCCGTCGGGTAAGGTTTAAGTCGCCAGCAAGAAGAATAGACCGACCGTTTCTTGTTGTTCCCAGCTTCATCACTGATTTCATCTAAATTTCATAACCATCGTTTTGGCGGCCTTAATATAAAGCAATATTTTCCACGGGGATTTCTAGTAGCGGTCAATTTCATTCCATTCGAAAATTCCAAGGTTGTTACTAACAGACTATTTCTAACATATAACGCTGATTTAACGAGAGAAAGACTGTCCACCGCCGCCTTGTTTTTCCTATGCTCTTCGGATATAATTTATGCCGGAGCGTAAGATTTCAGAATTAGCTACGTCATCGATAACCACGATTCTGTCCTGATCACTGATATCGGCATCGCACGAAATCAACTGGGTTCAAAATCAATTGGTTTTTTAATTACTATACTTCGACCAGTTACCTGCAACATATCTTAGAAAGCCTTCCTCACCTGAATATATTCCGCGCCCGGTCGTGCCGCGTCGCCGCCTTCGCCGCCGTCGCGCCGCCCGTCCCCGCGTCGCCGCCCCGCGCCGTGTGCCGCCGTGTCGCCGCCGTCGCCGCCCCGCCGTCGCGCGTCGCGCGCGCCCGTCGCCGTCGCGTCGCCGTCGTTCCGCGTCAACACTTCTCCGCTGAAGCTTTCCGCGTCAAAGTGCGGAGACCCTCAGCTTCTCGCTCCTGATCGCCACAGCCCGCGATTCGACCGTTGATGTGTAAGATCGGCGGGCATCGACAAGCGTCAACGGGTGACAGGAAGGCGCGCGCAGAACTTCAGCCACTCTGGTGTAGAGGCCATCGAGCCGCTCGCGACGCCCTCCGGTTGAGGGTGGACGCCGTCCCGGCTAGGGCGCTCTCGTAGATCAGCCGTTCGATCCACAAGATGAACCCGAGCGCTTTTGCCACATAGTCCATGTCGCGATTCACCTAGCGACTTTCGGGACCAAAATCCGGCGGCTCGGGAATTACACATGAAGCACTATCGCGGCGATGGACAGCGCTTTTTCGCCTGCTACCCCACCAAGATCATTAGAATCTATCACTGGTAACGCGCGGAGCGGAGCAGCTGGCACGTCCGACCTGCACCGCTGCCGGCTTGGAACTATGATAAATGTTGAGAAGAATAGCAATTTAACACAGCACAGGTTTCCACTAGTAATGACTATTTGAAACTAATTCAGCACTTTAACCAACTACAAGTTAAGGACTTCCGTACCAAGCCAAAATGAAGAATATATAAAAGAACTTCTGTCGCATATCAGACTTTCAAATTTCCGGGTAATCATGTGAAAAAGTAAACATTCAATCCATACGTAGAGTGGCTCAGGAATAAAAGCTCAACCCATTGTTATCAAAGACCTTCGCGTCTGCTACAATGATCAAGTGATATAAGACCTCCAACTCCTAGGCTACCAAGTACTTAAAGCGTGCAGATTTTACGACAAAACAAGAAACCCAATTCAAATGAGGTCGAACTTATGCTCAGTGGTAAGATACGTGTGCAATTAAGAAGGAAGGCTGGCTATCCAATCCAGTGTAAACAATGCCAACACTGGTGCCTTTCTCAGGCGAATTCCACGATACCACTCGGTGTGTTAAATGCCAGGAGCATCGCCACTATTCTCAGAGTCACAATTCGAACAATTCCTAATGCAATTCCATCCAAAATATGAAATTGATTTGGCGGACAATCAAAATAATTACGTAAGAGAACATTTCTTTGTCCCCCTTCGCGCAATAAAGGCCAAAGGAAAAAGCAGAATACTTACAAACAACGTTCACTCTCAACCCCATAGAGAATGCCATATTCCACTAAAAATGGAACATCTGCAATATCCATTCTATACATTTTCAGACAAAATTAAATTCATTAAAGACTTCTGGTTTAGTCCCTGTCCTCGATAATATCCCTAATTACGCTTTAAAATCAGTCTTAGCTGTCCTAACAGCTATCTTCAGGCCTCATTAAGATTATATTACTATCCGTCCATGTGAATAACGCAATAATTCTCCCATCCATCAAGCCAGGTAAAAATACCAAACTCCGATGAATTATAAACCAATCAGCGTATTGTCGGCAATGGCTAATCGTTTTGAAAAGGAACTTCCGGCACGCCCACTTACCTACGCCCGTCAAAATGAAGCCGATCCAAACACGCAATTGGGTTTCCGCCCAATGTCAACTACTTTGACTAGTAGAATTTATTGCCTCAAGTTTAGTCGCAAAATATCCTGCAATCGCCAAAGCTTTTGTTGTAGCTCAAGCATTTGACCACGTTTATCACCACGGCTGTCGGTCCGTGCGTGCGTCTAAACCGTTTAGAGCTAGTGGTTTTCCTCCAGAATTGTCATTTCCTTATAAATCTGGTCGAACTCGAGGCCTTGCGAATTTCAAACGGGTACTAGTATTTTGATTTTGGGGGGCACTTTGCATGAAGCCTTAACGTTATCAATATTTTGTAAAAAATGGCTCATATTTCTTTTATTTTATTTTTTATTTTTCGAATAGAGCAAAGAATGCTTAAAAAAGGCACAGATCTCATTTTGGTTGGAGTACCGACATTTTCGAAATAAAATGCAAATTAATTTTTTTGAAAGTATTGCTACATCTACAGTTTTGAAGATAAATATTATTTTCCTCAATAAAATCTATTCTTCACAAACGGATCTTAAAATAAGGTCATGCACAATTTTTGGAAAATGTAAAAAGTTTTCGCGTAATTGTGCGTGAAATATAGGCTTTTTTACAGTTTTTTTTTCCCAAAAATAGCTCCTAATTTTTTCTCCAATAGAGTAAAATTCAGTTACAAGAATGGCGCAAGTGCCATTTTCACTGAAAATGCTAGAAAAAAAGGGTTATAAATAACACGAGAAAGGTAGTGCTGTTGTAACATCACACATTTGTTTATAAACTAACGATACAATTTTGAATACGTCCATTTTGAAGGGCTCCGTTGAAGTTCGGTGGATGCCGCTGCGCTGTGGCTTTGGGCCGCACGTGGACGGCGCCTGCGCTCCATCCAGTGGGCAAATGGCCTTGTTCACCCGAATTCTGCCGAACACGGATTCAGTCTGAACGCGCCTCAAGTGCCTCAAGACCTCGAACCAGAAGTTTCCGTTCGTCTCGACAGCAAAAGGCTGGGTTTCTCCATTACAAATATTTAGATTATCGTCCTCAGTCTCCCCTTCGAGCAATAATCCATTCGCAATCACAGTTGAGTGTTATAACAAGGAACGCATACTATACGGTTTCGCTAGCGTATTACAAAGGGGAGCTCATCGTCGAGTACATTTCGCATTTTGATAGTTTGTCCGTGGCGCCAGTCGCAGCGCTGTGTCGGGGTTGGAGGGTGCGTCCCGCTCGCGGTCATGGGGAAGCAAGTGCTGGCGCTTCATGGCAACACAATCAACAGCCTTGCTGAGGCCATAGACAGCACAGTCAATTACGCCCGGATGGGCCCTTGATTTCTTGTGCAGTGAGGGCGGGGAGGAAGCACTTTATTTAATACGCAGAAAAATCTACTAAGGAAGTTGACCGCAGAGTACACGTACTTCTTACAGAACTTCCCAGCTGCTGAGTGCTGTGTGCCTGGCAAAGCGTGCCACAGTTTTTAGTGAAATATCCGTTTTGGTGTAAAACTTACTACGCATATTTTACGCATGATTAGTGTTTGTAGAAAATCTACCTACGTCCAATTTACGTTTAGTTGTAATGAATTTCTCTACTAATTTTTAAGGATTAGTATTAGAAAGTGTGAGTGAAGTTTAGAATAAATATATTTTCTGTGAAATTAATGTTAGTGTTTCTATACATAGCGAATGACTGAAGATACATATTGACGAAGCATTCATTCAGAAATCATAATTATACGATTTGGATATGAGACCTTATTATAATATTGAGTAATTATGATGATAGAGACGATTATTCTCTTTTTTCCAAATATAAAACAAACAATTTTTCGTAGCTAATTAGTGGAATGTAAACATATTTCTTTCAGAAACCTCATTGCTAAAGCTTCAACTCTCAAATTTCATTAATTTGATTACTTTCTAAAGTTGTTAGCGTAGGAAATTAATATTTGCAATGACAATTTGTGTAAAAGCCTACACGAAAATTATCATTAAAGCACATTTCATTATGCGTTCGGAAAATTACTATTTTGTACGAGTAAATAAGCATTAATATTCTACTACTGAAATTATATAATTGCGTGAGAAGTAATTACTGTTAATATATCATATACAGTATAAACAAATAGAAATTTGTGTTCGATTTACGTAAATTCTTGCCTGATGAAAAATGCATGAAAAATATTTAATGTTTGGACGGTTTGTGTTTAAACGCTTATTTCCAGTAAAATGTTTGTGTAAGTGAATAAATATCTATGAATTCCCAACGTGTTTCTTAGCCCAATTCGCTGTTTTGTCGCAAAGGTTGTTAGCCCCTCTTTCCAGCCGTGAGAACTGGCCGCGCCCTCAAAGCCGCACTCACGGCCGTTGCGCATGTTCGCAAGGCTCTCATTAGGCAAAAATCGGAGCCAAATGGTTCCTAAAAACAGGTCCAATTAGTAGGGCGAAGCACATATTCTTCCCTGTTATTTTTCTTCAGATGAACAGAACTGATTACTTTTAACATCCTCTAACAATTAGATGAGTTTATTAAATTGTGGACAGTCATTTACACTACTCCAAACCTCCATAATGAAACGATTGAATAACAAATTAACAGAGAGGAAATAAATTTGTATAGGCCTAGTTATGTTTTTTACACTAAATCCCATGCATTTATATAAAAATATCTATAAAATTTAGACACTTGTGATGATGTGGACAGCAGGATGAATTGATTGTCGTTGTGTCTTTCTTGTCATTTACCGATGTGAATAAGTAAACAACTGAAGTAAGTTATATATTAAACAATCCCGAAAGACGAAAGAACGAAAATGAAGCCCGATGTGCACTAAAAGCAAGCAACGTTTCAAGGCCAGCAGTTTACCTGTCCTGGAAGAGTGAGGATGCCATTGGCGTACACCTTGTGGAATATCTTCTTGGAGTAGTTGACCTGGCTGCAGGCGTTGGGTTTGTAGTCGCGATGGCGCACGCAGAACAGCAGCCCGTTGCGCGCGTTCTGCACGCGCCGCTCGTCCAGCACGAAGAAGGCCACGAACAGAGTGGCTTGGAAAATGTAGGTGATGAGGACGCCCATGGCCGCGTACAGGCAGAACGACTGCAGCGACGGCAGGATCTGAAAGGAAGGAGGAACAAAACATGACAAAACGAAAACTTCGCACGTATTGAGTCCAGGCGGAGAACGCCGATAAAAAAAGTGACTCTTTTACATTAAAGTACTATAGAGTTGGATAATTTTAATTCTAGTCATTCTTTGTAATTTGGAGAAGATCAACATCTGTAATATTCAAGTCAATTTTGTCTTTTACAGCAAGAATTTTTGCACAAAGATTTCGTTAAAGAACGGCAATGGAAGTATGCCTCATCTCTCACGGCAGTGCACCGTTAATGTTAAATTCTGAACATGCTTCAACTCGTTTCATTTGTTCGACCGCAGTCCAGCAGTCCAGTCTCGCGTAGGCAGCACACCCTGCCGCCACAGTTCGGAGCTACATCCATTAAAGTGGCGTGTATCGTTCATTGATTGATTGATTGTTAAAGATTACGGGCGCGTCAACTGCTAAGGTCATTAGTCTCGTATGTGCAGTGCATGCTTTTTCCTCGGGAGGTGGCGGGAATGTTGCCCCACTGAACGGCGAGATCCGGCGCGACCTACTGTCGGCTAGCGGGGTTTACCCAACCAGGTATCTCCCAGCAACGTGGCACTTTCCCACCCGGAGAAGCTCTAAGCTCCCGACTGGCCCCCGGCGTGTGTTGTAGTGTAGTGCATGGGAGTGTGTGTAAGTAAGTTGTGATGAAAGGACAAGGAAGAAGGAAACATCGCGCGCAGAGCGATGCAGCCACCATGTCAGTGACGCGCCTCATTCCGAAGAGCCGAAACAACACAAACTCCGGCCGCGGAAGCCTACGCAACCACTTATATCATTTTGCCATCTTAGCACAGAATTTTCATCTCAACCCCCTTTATGGTATAAGTGTTTTCCTTTCAGTAAATTTGAAAATTTGTAGTCATTTATTTTATCACATGACTAACATCTGTTACGTTGTATCGTTTATTGTTTAATTTACAATAAAAAAACATGAATATCCTTTTTCTGAACGCTGACACACGCATGCATGATAGTGTCTCGGTCTAGCGACTAAAATAAAAAAGGGGCGCTCAGACCATCTTCATCCACATGTTGTGAAAGACTATTATCACTTGAATCGCAAATCCAGAGAAGAAAGAAATAGAGCTGATGTTGCTCTAAATTAAATATGTATTTATAAAAACAAATGTGTTGATGCTTTTGTCGTTTTTTGCTGATCAATTGACTGATTGGTTGTTAATGATACCGGGCGCTTCAACTATCAAGGTCATTAGTCCAGTAAGTGTAGTGCATGTGCTTGCTCGGGAGGTGGCGATAGTTTTCCCCCGCTGTACGGCGAGATCCTGTCGTCGTCCAGCGGGGTTTTCCCCAACAAGGAATATCCCACCAGCGTGGCACAGCCACCGCAGGACAGGATGCAAGCTCCCGACCGGTCTCCCAGCATGTGTGGTAGTGAAGGGGTGAGAATAGGACAACGAAGAGGTAGGAAAGACCGCGCGGTCCGTGGCCCCTTTGTTACGTTACTGCTCCGGCACTCGCCTGGTGTTGTTCGGAGAAAGCCCGGAGAACTACCGATCAAGATCCAGTTGTCCTCCCGACAGCGACCGCATTGGACCTAGCTCGCGCGTGCGTGCGTGCTTGCGTGGGCGCGTGCGCGAGCGCCGCGGACTGACCGTGGAGGCGCCGACGAGGAAGGCGACGACGTCGGTGAGCGAGGTGATGGTGATGGAGGGGCCCGCGTGCTGCAGCGTGCGGCCCATGCGCTCGGCCAGGCGCAGCTGGCGCTCCGCGGGCGTCAGGTTGCGCCAGCACGCCATGATGACGAACATGTCGTCCACGCCGATGCCCAGCAGCAGGAAGGGCAGCGCCGTGTGCACGGGCCCGTACGAGATGCCCATGAGCGAGCACAGCCCCACGGCCACCACGAACGCCAGCCCCACGCACACCAGCCCCACGTTGGCCAGCAGGAACTGCGCACAACGCACAAAGCAACCATTACATCCATTGCGACAGAGGTATTTCGCCGATCCGAGTGGCAGAACGAAGGATCGCGGATTCGAATCCCACCTCGCGCACGATCGTGTTCCTGAATGTCTGTATATGTGTGTCGTCCTTTCGTCCTTCCCTTCGATACCATCCATCACTCCATCTTCCATCACCCAAGGACCAGCAACTCTCAGAACTAAAAAAAATTGAATGACATAACGCTGATCCCCGGAAAGGAGCCACAGGCACTTGCCACGGGATAAATATTACTGAGCCTCGGTAAGCGCAGATGAAAGTCTTCGTGGTCCCACACGGCTAATTCGTGACCCCCCAAAATAAATTAACAGTAAAAAATCCATGCATTCGTTAACGTTTGTACTGTTGGAATGATGTTGGCTGTCCGGGTGCGGTGCCTCCGTCCCTCGGGACTGCAGTGCTTCAGCCCTGAGGAAGACCACGAGATGGTCCAAACATCGGCATCTCTGCCTTCGAGGCTGTATCACCCCGATAGTCAATATTATTCGCTTGACTCTGGCTGCGAAAGCCTTCGACGTTTGTATTGAGTATTTATAAAAAAATAAACATGTCTATAACAACCATCAAAAATAAAAATAAAAGTTATTTTAACAATCATATACAGGTGTTCTACCAACGTCGAGCCATCCCCGTAACTTCCAAACGGTTCACGATATCGTAATTTTCGCTCAGCAATGCGGAAACACGGGGATAGTAATATGCTGCAGAGATATTGTTTGAAATGCGTTTAGTTTTTGAGAAATTTAATCACGTTTAATTTTTGAAATAGAACCATGTATTTGTCCCACTAGTAACAGATATATCGTAAAAAGAGGCATACAATGATGTAACATATGCTAATGTTTTAATATGCTAATGTTTTTTATTTTGAGTAAAAGTTTATACTTTCTGTCGTATGAATTTAAATTAAACGTACAATACTTGTATGTCCTGTACAAGCCCTTGGAACTGAAGGCAGAGGGAAGAGGCCGCCCGAAGGATACCTTCCCCAAGCGACAGTTGCAATTGCTGCTGCAGGAAATATTGCACGTTTAATTTAAAATGTTCGAGTGCAGGATCAAGTGGGCTGAACTAAGTAGGGTCTAGTAAGGAAATACTGATATTATAGGCAGTTATGTTACTCAATAGCCAATAAAATAACTATAAGCAAAAGTTAATAAATTTCATTAATCACACGCCTCTTGGTTACGTAACCTCTCAATAAGCACGATGTTCTGAATTATTGATATCGACGTGTGTAGCGTACATATGCGAGGTGTAATATAAATAATAACAATAATAATAATAACAACAACAATAATGTCGATCCGGATGGCAGAGACAGTAGTGCGGTGGCGACCTCGATGGCAAGGATCGCGGGTTCGTGTCCCGCCTCGAACATGAGTGTGTTGTGTATGTCTGTATGTGTGTGTCGTCCATTTATCCTTCATTACCATCATCATTGTATGTTCCATCCCCACAGGACAAGCAACCCTGGAGGATAAAATTTGGATTCCAATTGCCAAATTGCGACCAAACCAAAAAATAATAAGATGAAGATGAGGAAGAAGAAGGAGAAAAAGAAGAAGAGAAAATGTTGTAGAAGGAGTCGAAGAGGATCCCGCAGCAAAGAAACACAGAACAAAACAAAGCAACACTGGCCCTCGCCTGCCGGGAAGTTAATAGGAGAGGCCTAATTCAATCTGAGCATGCTGCTCCTCGGGCGATGCGGAAAAGTTGTCGGCGCGCGGCCCAACGCCACTTGACCCCGGGAGGTCGCGGGCCCTCGCCATCGGAAGCGAATTTGTGGCGGCGCGCCGTCGAGCGATGTCCTCTCACCCTACGGAACCTCTGCAATCGCTCGACTCGGGTCGTTGAGGACGGAACGGTGCCAGTTGATGCGAAAGTTAACTAATGGTTAACTAACAGCATGGACTTTCTGGCCCGCACTCTCACGCAACATTACGCCAAAATTACTCAAATTATCGATAAATAGTACATGACCTTATTTCAAAATCTATCTTTAAGGAACAGATTTAATTAATGGAAAATAGTTATCTTTAATATTTTCATTGTAGGAATACTCCGAAAGATTTTTAAACTTTTGCAATTTTCAAAAAATCAGCGTTTTCAACGAACATAAGATCTGCACTGTTCTCTTAAACGTTCTTTACACTGTCAAACAACAATATAAAATTTTAAAAAAATAAAGCCTTTTTCTTGAAAATTTTGAAAATGTCCTAGGGGATTCAAGCATAGTACTCCCCAAAATTGAAATATCGCTTTCGAATTCTAGGGACTGCGACATCAGCCAGATCGATTGGGGAATATCAACTTTAGAGAAAATCGGCTGAACGGTTTAGGCGCTAGCGTTGTTCACAGCCGGCCGGCCGGCCGGACAGACGGTCATACGTTTAGTCGTCATTCGATTTCTCGGTATCAAGAACCCACAAAACATGGATTCTTGCTACACCACGCATAGAGGATTTTCTTCCTAAATTTAGCAACTGAATTTATCTCTTATCGGGGCCCTGTAATAAGAGTTTTGTATCGAAAATTCACCGTTTTTTCGAGCAGCATTACATAACTTTCTTACTACTTCGTAAGAAGAAAGTAAAAATAATGGAAAAAAGTGTGTGTTTTTGTTGCATCAAGGGTTCCTCTATATTAAACATATTTCATCTGGATTTAACAAATACGTTAATTACACTGTTTTGCATTTTCTTCGATTTGCGGGAAACAGGATCACCCGGAAGACAATTTAGTTTTCGTTATTGTCATCATTGCATGCAACTTCCACATATTAAAAGTCACGGGTAATATAGTCCAGTTCCCTCAGAGATGAAAATTCTTTGTGATCTTTCCTGTGTTCTGAACCGTATCTAATTTGCTTCTTTTCCCTCCTTGCTTACAATGAAAAACGTGCCGTGCAATATTTTCTCTGTCATCAACACATGAAGATACTGCACATCTGTACACGAATCCAACATCTAAGACTAAAACTATTGAGTTCTGTTAGACATGATAGCCTTCTAGAAATCTAAGTGTTTATTCATCCGAAGATATAATTAGCATTTACAATTATCTTCCTGACCGAGATTGTAATTATGCACGTTTGTCTTCAATAATTTATATTATTAACGATCATGTTGCTACGGAATCTCACTTCCATATCCTGAGTGCACTTGGAGTATCCCTGGATGGAACTTTCAGAATAGTACAACCCTGAAAATACAACTTATTTTAAATTTAATACCTAGCAGGAAAATAGCCCGAATAAAATGACCAACCTTTTTTATCCTTACCTGTTCGTTTCTACAGGGCCAGCGCGTATGGGGACGGGCTCATTTGTTATTCATTTTCCGCACAAATGTAAAGATTTATTTTACAATGATTTCGCAGTGATTTTTACAGCCGTATGCCTTTCCTGACGCCAACTTCAGGGTACACACAGACACTCACAATGAACCATGCACGAGGCGGTATTCGAACCCACGGCCCTACTGCCTTAGCGATCTCGGCTACCCGGATCAGCAGAGAGTGGCCAGGATTTCAGAGCAGAAAGCTCCCGAGCGATTCGGGCTCGCTGTTCTCCTCCGCTGAAGCTTGCGAGCCCCGCGCAGAGGCGCCCTCACCCGGAATTCCACCATGTTGAAGTTGGAGAGAATGACTTGCACGTAGACGAACATGAGCACGATGCCGATGGCCAGCTTGTCCATGTCTTGGAACATGGCCGCCGCACTGATGTCGCCGTAACTGAAAGAAAAGTAAGCACTTTAAGCAGAATGTAATACATTAGGAACAATTTCTATTCTTTCATTTTATCTCGGCACTAAATTAAAATGTAAAAAGTAAGCAAACGATTGTGAAGTCAGAAGCCGAAGTAATCCGACAATTGCTGATTATTTATAACAATAATTGTTATGTATTAAACAGGGAAAGAAATGATCTGTGGAAGTCTTCTGACACATCACGCTCCATAAATTTTACATTCAACTGAAGAAACTATGGACTTATGCTGAAGCTACATTTGTCTCCACAAGAAAAGCGAGGTGGGCTTCTCCGCCTTTGCTGAAAGGTTCAGGGAAGCTGCTCGGAAAAACCGATTCTAATGGTCATCGTGGTCCCAGAAGCCGCGGGAAAGCAAAAGGAAATGTCGAAAGTCACATGGGTGAGATTTGCTAAGTGACCGTACAATACTTTTCTGTGATCTAAACGTCTGGGAGATGTGGGATGTGTCCACCCATAATATTGTGCCATATCTCAGGTGGGAATGCATATTCCCGAAATACAGACGAGGAATATTAAGGCTGACGGTATTTGAAAGAATTCTGTAGGCGTAGCTAATGATCTTAACTTTGTATTCATTTCATTTAAGGGCGTTCCATTTGAGGTTTGGCTTTAAACGTTGAATATAAATAAAGTACAAAATTATTTATTTCAATTGGAAAACCGCATTGAAACCGTTATCCCGCCGTTTGCTCCTAATTCGTTATTACGAAACCAATACTAAACATCTGGCATTGTACTAGTTGCTGTTTCTTAATTATAAGAATATTCGAACCCTCAGCAATGAGAAGCAATGAAAAAAATATTCTTTCGTTTTGAATCGACGAGGGCATTTCGTTTACTTATAGTAAGAAGTGACTTTGAAAGCAAAAGATTCATTGACGTCAAAATCTTTAGAATGGTCTAAAAATATTCCCATAGGTGCTTCATTTTGATCTATTGATGATGCGACATCTTTAAGAAAAGAAAATTCGGCTGTTTCTGTAGCTTTTGATTTTCAAAATCCACGTGGCCACTACAAAAAGTTTTGCGTTAACTGACACGTTTCCATTCGTACATAGAATTTATTTATTTTTATTTATTTACGTCAAAAACGGTTAAGAAGCAAAACAAGGGCCATCTCAGCATTTGCTCGAGGATCAGGGAAACTGGACGAAAACCTGATCGAGATGGTGGTCATTGATCCAGAAGCTTAAGTACAATACTTGTTACAGGATCTTTAAAATTATACAATCCAAATGATATATAATACATTAATATGTCATTTTAAAAATTAATATTACGTTCCTTTTGGATGCTCAGTATAGTCTCTAACTGTATTGAAACAGTTGTGCAGCAGAAAATATTGGGACTTCAACTTTTGTATCAAATTTAATTGTTCAATGTCATCTGGTAAGGTGTTGTAAAATAATGTACATGTATTATATCTGAATTTTTTGTAGAAAGGTACCTTTACATAGAAACGTAACGTTTTTGAAGAAACTGCCAAAGGTTGGAGAAAACTGGAAATAACCCGGGACATAAGGATGCGTTAAATATACGAGTTCACAGGTCTGTAATGACAGGTACAACTATTCATCAGACAATCCGGAAATTTATCTAAACTACCCGACAAAATTTTTTTTTTACTTTACCGATAATTTTGAGACTTTCATAGGAAGAAGTTTTGGAAGCAAGTATTGTGGGTAAACGTATTAAGTTGACTTTTTGCCGTAAGAACGTTCGTGGAATTTTACTGCAATTCTCGAAAAACGTTCGTTGGAGTGCATTTCCCAATCGTTTCCTTTTCAATATTCTCTACAATGTTTTTAGTTGATGTCATATCTTTGACATATTCTACATTGTTTTTGTTTATTTATTTGATTTCAAAATATCCTCGTCCTGTTTTATGATGTCAGCCTTCTTTATGACTTTTCTTAACAATGATAAGTATTTTTGGATGTAGAGGTGGAAATGATGACAGACAGTATGATGAAAAATTAAATAAATTCGTTTGTTGTACACAACATACATCATCAAGGTAAACATTTTCAATAATGTACTGGTATAAAAGAAAATCAAGATTTTATTAAATAATCCACCATAGCTTTACCTATGAGAGCTAGCAGTAACCAGTCGACTTGTGTAAATTGGGTGCTTTTTTATTTTTGTGTTAATTTTTTCTTTCTGAACAAATATATACAATTCTTTTGTAAATAATAAACAATTTACATGTTTTTGAAGTATTAATAAGCTTCTGCAACGCAGATTTTTTACCTAGAAACGTTTGTGAGTTTATTGCGGCTCAGCCATTCGAAATATCCAAGCAGTATATTGGAATATGGCAAAATACGCTTTAAATTGTCTTAAGAGCTTATTCTCGAACTTTAAACATTTCCTACCCAGACATCGTGTACATGGTACGCAAGGTGTCTTAGAATCAACACGCCCAATAAAAAGCATCCCTTTGTGCACATGTGATCTACAGTTCACGTTCTGCTGCAGTCAAGATGTGAAACTATGCACATGCCACGTGCTGAACTCCACTACTTGAATACACCCACGCCATGTTCGTTGTCAAAAATGACAATATTGGACTCCTCCCGTTGCCTGAGGTCTCCCTAATAGTTATTCCCTGTCTAGGTGATACAGAATCCTGCCAGCGGGCAGTGTGCGCGGCCGCTGCCCCCATTGGCGGCGCGATCAGGGGCCCTGCGCCGGCGCCGC
>BOPP01000173.1:2232689-2260690 GCA_017312745.1 Gryllus bimaculatus
GCGGCCGCCCCGCCCCCTTCGCCCCGAGGCGACTCTCCGAGTGCCAATTACACGATATCCACACTTGCACCACATCTCGCGCGATTCCTGCCTGCTCCGTTGACTGAAGCTGCACGGTTCCTCCACTGCTACGGTCAGTAGTGTCGTCAGGGTTCTCAATGTTTGATCCCGGGAGGTGGCGGTGCTCCTGCCCCGCTAGGGAGTGAGATCCGTCGGAGATGGATCGAACCGGGTCAAGCTCGAAGCACACGACCGATCTCTCAACATACGTGGCAGTGTAGCACATGCCGGTGGAAGGTGAGTGAATAAGGCGAGACATAAGTGAAAAAGATCGCGGTTCGCGACCCGTATCTTAGAGTACTGCTTCGGCATCCGTCTGGTATTCTTCGCAGATATCACGGACAACTACCGACCGGAGCAGTCGGTCGCTAGCATTCTCCTGGAAAATCTGCCACCGCTGGACTCGAACCCTAGGACCTCCTCGAGACAGGACCAGTCTGAGTTCACTCAGCCGTGCTCTCCTCGCCAAATCCTCAAACAAATTCGCAAATTTCAAATACATCGTCAGCCAGGTTTAGCCCTGACAGGAATAAGATTTTCTTCCAGGACCACAGAACCTATTGGACAGGTAGCAGACCTCTCCGCGCCCTTCGGCCACGTCGATTGGAGACGGATGACAACAAGAAGCCCTGCAGCACACGGGCAGCAGTTACTTTCCCCCTTACGTTTTCCCGGTATTTTAGGCATTTAATTGTAGTATCACCATAGGTTTATTAACTTTCAGAGTTTATGAAAAGATATGGATTTCATATATTAAGATTTAGTGTTCTAATATTCAATTACTGAGACGATAGTTCAGGAGTTGCTAAACGTAGCATATACCCCGTTTCCCCTGCCTCCGTTTCGTAATCGTCACTCAATTTTCATGGCTGTACGTAGTCGTAGTTATGTACGTAGTTACGTACGTAGTCGTCACTACTCACTACTACATCTCGTCACTAGTACACAGAAGACAGTGAACTAAAAACTGTGCTATGCATCTGTTTGCTCTCTGAAGACCCTGTTTACTCTTTTAACAGATTGTAGCAAACATTTTATTTCATTGTGTTAATTGAGATTAGTTTCTCAAAGCGTGAAACAAAACGTTTTGGCTGGATTAATCGTTAATAAAAAATGTCATACATGCAAATTTCTTAAAAAAGAATCAAATATAAATAAGTACTTTTCATAAACACAGGACGCCGTTATACTAGATAATACAACTCATCATAACTGACATCATGAAAAAATGCTGTAGGGCTGTTTTCGCTGAACTACCCAAGAATGTTCATATTGTTGTTATAAAGATTCTATTAAGGAGAATCACTTTTCCGGTAATATGAACAAGTCATTTACTATAACAAATGTAATACACTGAAGAGCCAAAAAAACTGGTACAGCCATGCGTATTTAAATAAAGAGATCTGGAGACAATCACAATACAGCGCTCAGGTCTGCTACGACTATACAAGACAACCGGAGTTATTAGATCGGTTACTGATGCTGCAATGGTAGGTTTTCGCGATTTATGTGAGTTTTAACGTGATGTTATAATCTGCGCAAGATAAATGGGGTATATCATCTCCGAGGTCGCAAAGAAATTTGGATTTTCTCGTATGACCATTTCATGGGTGTACGGTGAAGATCGGGAATCAGGTAAATGGTTAAGCCTCCGGCACTGCTGCAGCCGCAAACAGATCGCGCACAAACCGGAAGATTTGAATGCTGGGCTATCAACAAGTGTCAGCGTGCGAACCATTCAACAAGATATTATCTTTATGGAGTTTCCGAGCTGAAGGCCCACTCGTGAACCCTTGATGACTGCACGCTACAAAGCTTTATGCCTCGCCCTGGCCCGTCAACGCCGACATTGCACTGCTGATGATTGGAAACACGTTGCCTGGTCTGATGAGTCTCGTTTCAAATTGTTTCAAGAGGATGGACGAGTACGAGTATTGCGACTACCTCATGGATTCAAGGACCCTGCATGTCAACAAGGGGACTGTTGAAGTTGGAGGAGGCTCTGTGATGGTATGGAGCGTGTGCAGTTGGAGTGATTTGGGCCCACTGATACGTCTACATACGACTCTGACAGATGACACGTGCGTAAGCATCCTGTCTGATCATCTGCCCTCATTCATATCCCTTGTGCATCCCGACGGACGTGGGCAATTCCAGCAGGAATGCGACAGCCCACACGTCCAGAATTGCAACAGAGTGGCTTCAGGAACACTCTCCTGAATTCAAACACTTCCACTGGACACCTAAACCCCCAGACATTAACATTATTGAGCAGATGTGGGATACCTTGCAACGTGCTGTTCAGGAAAGATCTCCACCCCTTGTACTCTTACGAATTTATGGACAGGTCTGCAGCATCCATGGTGTCTACTCCAGCACTACTTCAGACATTAGTCGAATCCATGCCACGTCGTGTTGCGGCACTTCTGCATGCTCGTGGGGTCCTACACGAGGCAGGTGTACCCATTTTTTTGGCTTTTCAGTGTATTTGCAAAGAATTTACATCTACGAAGTACGATATGAGTATAGCAGATTTATTAAGCTGATGGCGAAATTGATGAAATGAAAAAAATTGTCGAAAAGTTAACAAATTCAGTTCTTTTAAAAGTCATATGTAATGCACATGTAAATGGATTGAACACAAAATTAAGTTTAGTGTTTTACACTTTTAGAATTTTTGGAAATTCAGACAGCTTTCATACAGTTTGTTTATATATTACGAGTGTATATTCCCGTCTGAGATATGGCGTAACGTTACCTTCGGGAAACATATCCTACGTTACCCACACTTTTGGACCGAAAACAAATCTTATAAACTTCACGCAATCTGTACCTGTAGATATCTATAGCACATATTGTATAAATCATATTCATGAGATGTCAGTATCAATTACAAGAAATCAACATTTAGCCTAATACATGTACGTTATTCTTAGTTTCTTGCTACGGAGTAGAGAGAAAGTTTTATAATACTGCGAGAAAACGACCCCAATTGATTGCCCCACCGATCTGGCTGTTGTTGTGGTCCTTTGAGTTGAAAACCGATATTTTAATTTTGTGGGGTACTATACACGAAGCCTGGAGGACATTTTCAAAATGTTAAAAAATGGCTCCATAGTTTTTCATTAAATTGTGTTGTTGGTAGTGTGAAGGACGTTTAAAAGAATGGTGCAAGTCTCATGTTTGTTGAAAACCCCGATTTTTCGTTAATGTTCAAACTTTTTGTCAGCATCTTCTTACAGCTAAAATATTAAAGATAGAGGTTTTACCCTTAATGAAATCAGTTCCTTAAAGATAGCTTTTGAAATAAGTCACGTACAATTTTTCGAAATTACATGTTGCGTAATTTTGCGAGAAAGTACGTGGTTTTGGCACCGCTAGTTACAGCCCAGTCGCCAGTCGTTGAGAGAGGAGCTCGAGCGTCGTTCCGCGCGCGCGTCGTCTCTGGCGACGTTCGCCACAGGCGCGAAGCCATCTGGGGCTTCTGGCTACTCTGCTTCTGATTGCTGAACTAGAGCGCAACCTCGGATCAGAAGCGGAAACTACGGTGGGCACTGCTGGGCGCACTGTCTGCCAATGCGAAAGGAGCAACCGGAGGCTTCGGAGACGGACAGCACAACTGGCGGAGACTCAGACTCCCCGAATGGAAAACCACTACTCAAATATGTTATCAAAAATCATTTAATTATTTCCGCTATTCCTTGACTATTATCCGTATAATCAACACATTCTTCCAGATATTCTAGATGTTGCAGTATGCAAAAACTTGCCCAAACCGTTTTGCCCATCTGTTCTAACAGAATTACACTCAAAACAGTGCTAAACGGTGTTTCTCTCTTGTAATGCTAATCTCGTAGTTGTTAACACCCCAATTCACTTATTCATAAGAAATTATTTGTATAATAGATTTTCACATCTACCCCTTTGCTATCTTTCCTAAAATTCCCAGAGAAAATTAACTCTGCTATTTCTTTCTTCGGCGACACTATCGCCACTGCAATAAATCATCCTACATACCTCACGGCTCTGTCCTAGCTCCAACTCTCTTCAATATTTTTACTTATGACGCACCGACCACCCGAAACACCTCCCTCGCACTCTTCGCCGATGACCAAGCAGTGTATTCAAGAAACAAAGTACTGGATGACGCAACCCTACATGTTCAAAACAACCTAAATAAAATCTCTGAATGGGCCAATAAATGGCATATCCAATTAAACCCAACCACATTTCAAGCCAAACTCTTTTCTCTACGCAGACCTACCACACCTGCGCCGCTAACATACAACTCCACACCCATCCCTTGGTTACCTGCACACCAGTAAAATACCTCAGAGTCCTTTTCGATCGTCGACTAATCTGGAAAACCCACATCCCTCATAGACTTGCCCTAGCCACACAAAGAACTCACCAGCTCTTCCCAATACTACGTCGATCTTCTCCTCTCCAAATTCAAACCGGTACTCATCTTTACAAAGCTATGATCAGACCAATGCTAACATACGCAAGGCCTATTTGGGACTCAGCAGCCAAATCACACATTCTTAGACTTCAGACTTTCAAAATCGTTTCCTAGGAACCATAACCAAAGTACCTTGGTTCATACCCAATGGTCCAACTACCCAGACACTTGTTGACCCACCCTACACCCACCGCACAGATAACTCCTCGAAATAATTCTAAAGCAGCAATGGATTCAAAATATAACTCAACTCATAAATCTGTATCCAATGTATTCAAACGCGTTGCGAAAGAGGTTGTACACCTGAAAGTACGTAATTTTTTTAATCATCCTATTGCCAATTACAACCACCACAGGTAAGTCCCCTTCTGCCCAATTTTCTGAATCTTATTAGACAAAAGGGAAATATAAGACGGCAATTTTTGAAGGCGTCTTTCCACAACTATAATATTGAGGATGTAAATTTTTTCCTTGATAAAATTTGTTTAAAGACAGATCTTGAAATAAGGTTGAGTACAATATTTCGAAAATATGAGTAGTTTTTGCGTAATTGTGCGCGAAATAATGGCAATTTTTTATCTTATAAACAAGTTTTTTCTCAAAAACGTTATCAATTTTTCGTTAAATTTTACCCTTGTAAGGAACGATAAAATATTATGCTAGTCCCATTTTCGGCGCGACTCTCCATATTTTTGAAAATTGCAAAAAAAATTAACATTTCAAACCTACAAAATTGAAGATAAAGATTTTATCATTAATCAAAGTATGTTCCACAAAAATCAGCTCTTTAAAAACAGCCATGTACAATTTTTAAAAAAGTGAGCATTGAAATTAGAGCAATTAAAAAGAATTAAAATTTCAAAGAATGGTGAGGGTATCATTTTTGTGGAAATCTCTGAATTTTCTAAAATTGCAAATTTAGAAATAATGCGAAAAGGTATGTGCTGTAGTTACGCCACTAGTTTAATGTCATGTTTGAATTGAAGTGTTGTGTTGTGACGCGACGTGCAGATAAGTTTAGTTAAAATGTCACGTGTTTAATTGTTTAAGATATTTGTATAGGATAAACAAATTGTAAATTAATTACTGTTATTATTTATTACTGCTTTCACTGTTATTATCATTGCTACCATAACTGATATTATTTATAAAATAATGATATATCATAATAATATTGTAAATTGTAATGATTGTAAATTGTAATGTCTTGCGGCCAGGTCGCATAAACCTACCTGCAGAAATAATAAATATCCATCTAACACAGTGCAAGACTATATAGAAAATGAAAACCGATTAACACGTTTAAGTGAGAAGTGAATTTCTTTCTCCTGCCTAACGGTTTGAGTACAATTATAAATTATACCGACTATAAAAAAGGGAGATATTTATTTAATGATGTTCATGCATTAGTTACAGTTTGCACTGGGTTATTCTAAAATAATAAATATGCATTTAACTTTTATAAAACTGCTTGTACACAAATCGACTATTTTGAGCTACAAAAAGGAAATTATATTTATTTGAAAAATGATATTTAATGTATTAGATAATAGGACTGTGCACAGTGACAAGTATTGTAGTTCAGCTTCTGAGTTGTGGATTCGTCGTCCAGTATACCTTCGTCGTTGAAGAAATACAGAAGTGCCTCCATGTTTTGCTTCTCGACGTAAATGTAACGCGCGTTTGTTGTGATATCTTTTGCTAGTTGTGGTAGGTGTAGAACCGGGTATGAGTTACAATTTTCTTCCAAATGCTAACAATTAAGTTTTTTGCCAATGCCAAAACCTTTCTCTAACTGGAGAGCGAAAATGTGAATTTTAAAATGTTACTAAACTTGTATTGTTGGTACTTTAATTAATCATTTAACTATTTAGGGTTAAAAGCTGATGGAGGAATTTCTTAGCTCAAGAAAACGTGTGCAGATTATACTTCTCTCCCATACGTCACGTACAGTTTTTGCAGTTTATTGACATATAAATCTAATAATTAAACTTAAATTAGCTTCCTAGCGGTTCTGAGAACGCCCATTAAAGCTCCCTAAACTTTCATTAAAGGTAAGTTTGGGGAAACGCAACATTTCTCTAATGGACTAATAAGAGTTCCTGTCACAATAGCGTGTTAACAAGCGTTAGTGAAATCGACTCTAAAGCCAACAAACGAGTCCAGTGTTCGAAGTATAAAAGATATTTGACCCATGTACTAGAGATAACATAACTTGATAATCTGTGAACGTTTTCTAGAGTCCTCTGGGGAACATAGTTATTCAAGAAGCGCTGTGCAAGAAGCGCGGGAGGAAGCCAATTCTTTCACAAAGGGCTCGGCGAGGGACAGTAGCAAACATATGTAGCTGATTGCCTGCGCAAAGGGCAATTCCAGGACGAGAGGGAAGCCTCAGCCACAGGAGTCGTTTATACTAGCTATGGCGAGCGCTTTCCTTTCGAGTCAGTTTCCCTCCGCTAATTTCCGAAATACCACGGCATCCCAACCCAATTAGATATTTCGGTTATAAAGATTGCAGACGTACGTTTTAAAGGATCGAATTTGTTCTGTCCATTTTCGTAGACGTGAAAAGACTATTGTATAGTACGAAACGGGTGCTACTCACCTGCGGCCGGCCTCGTAGTACACCTTCATGCCCTGCACGTCGGCGGCGGCTCGCTCCATCACCTCCAGGAAGCTCTTCTCCCAGGCCAGCACGGCGCCCGTGGCCTGCGCAGCGGCGCCTGGCGTCAAAGCGCGCCCTCCCCCCTCTTCACCGATGCCACATTACTCTTCAAGACCCCCTTGTCCCCCTTACTTGCTCCATTCGTCTCTTTGCAATTGTACTACCTGAGCGTTTTAACGTAACAGTACCGTGTCAATGCGAACACTTTTTATGGTTATGCGAACAACTTTATTGGCGAAGAGAGACGTAACGCTGTGCCAGTGTTGGGGGATTGTATTTGACGTGAATATTTAGATGCTTTTCTTTCTTTCTTCAACAAATCCTTCATATTTTTAACTCGACATTTGCAGAACCAGAAAACATGTGCCAAGTAAGACTTTTGGGAAACAGTTTTATCACAATGTTCGCATGGTTTGAAAAGCAGTGAGTTTGGAAATAAATGAGGTGCATATCGACTCTACAAACATGTTTAGTCAATAGGTTAGCATATTCAAAGCATCATTACCAGGTTGGGGAAAAGTCATGTTTCCATGCTGATACCCCTAGCTTAAAGCATTACCTGATCGCAAGGCCCTGTTGAGTTTTCGTTGCATTAAGCCCTTTGAGGATCTATGAGGCCTTTTGAGACCCTACGAAGCTTTGTTGATGATGAAATCGTATTAGAGGACTGGAATACCCTTTTTCTAATTTTAATTATTTTATAAACATATGCATTATTTTTATAGCATTTCAGTACCTCGTTAGTTTACTTTATTTTCTAGTATTTTAATAATGCAAGTGGAAGTATGGCAAAATGTGCGCCAAGAACAATATTCTAAGAGAGCTGAGCATCGCCAAAGGCCGTCTCGCTCTGCGGAATATATTCTTTCGCCAGGCACGTGCGTTGCAGCGACAGCCGCACAGTGTCAGTTCAGCGCAGTAGTTGGAGGTTAGGAATAATTTTCACGAGTGCCTTTCTTTGTTCCAATATCACTAAGAAGAATGTTGTAAAAAGTGATATCAATTCATGCCGAAAAGATGATGAGAATATTAATTTGTGACAAATATGTCGGATGTAAATGGACAGGCCGTTAATATCAAATATCATAGAGCCTGCTTTGCTTACAATCATCATGCTTTTAATTAAACTGGCAATAGATTGAACTTAATCATTGAATTATGCATATTTTTTAAAGAAAGAACTTTAAGTGTTTTTTTCTTGCATTCTAGCTACCGCAAAAATACATTGACAACATGATACCACAATTTTCAATTGGCGGAATGGCAAGAATAATAGGGTGTAAAAGAACAAGTTAGCCAACCTTTGTGAAATATATGTGAATCACATCGAAGTCGCTTAACCTTCGTGACTTGACGTAGTTAACGACTTCGGCTAGCGGAGCCGGTTTCACGGTCGTGTCCTTTTAGGAGAACTATCGCCTGGATGACCAACGGAAACCGCGAGAAGCCCGGTCAGGATGACCTCCCGAATGCGCACCGCGCACAGCTCCTGCGCCACTCACCCAGTCGGCGGTGCCCGCCTCGTTGCCGCTCTCGTCCATGTTGACGGCCGAGAAGTTGACGCGCAGCATGTAGAGCGAGAGCACGGCGCCGGCGCTGACCACGTGACCGCGCGCGTCGCGCCGCACGGCGCCCAGCAGCCGGCGGAAGTCGGTGGGGTGGCCCAGCACGGGCCTGCGCACACGCACGCGCGCACCCACTTAGCCCCACGCACCCTGTGGCGCACGCGGGCTGCTTTCGCGCACCACTGCAAGGGAGCGCGGGCCACCCAGAGCGGGGCGGCGTCGAAAGTACGTGTAGTTCAAATACGTATTTTCGATGCTTTTGTAATTTGTTTTCTGTGTCGAAAATACATATTTGAACATATATTTTGCATTTGTATCAAAAGTACTTTGTGATGGTATTTCGTATTTTCAAAATACAAAAATTATTTTTATTGACCCGCCATTGAAAATTTGAATTTAAGTATGCAGACAAACCTGGAAAACACAAACGACGATTACACGAATTTTTTATCTTTGGAAGCAATTTTCCATTCCCTGTAGCAGTATTTAAAAGAACGATTTTGATAACTCAAAATTTTGGTTAATCAAAGAAAATTCATTTCCCGAGACACTTTGAGATATCGACTAAGAGATTTTGGAGACCACTTCACAGACGTATATTATAGTGTCACATGATGCACCACCACCTGTTTGGAAGGTGGTTAAAAGCTTGGACACGCGCCGAGTAAAGAGCTTATCTTATGAACGAGTGTGGGCGTTGATAAATATTCAAAATGTGCAATTCTAAATGGAAAATTTATTTCAATGTTATTGAAGAGTTAGATGGAAAAGTGAAATCGTTATGTGAAAATTGTTAGCCTGCTAAACAGATATTAAGAAGTGGTTCCAACAATTCCACCACAAATTTTAACTCACACTTAAAACTAAAACTAATAAGCAGTAATATGTATAATACTACATTTTAAAATGCACACATGATGTACAATAGACAATTACTGAACAATAGACGCATTCTTTTTACTAGGGTTCTGATCATTTCTTTTCACATTTTAGAGAATATCTCTCGGTACTTTGAGAACTATAAAAATGAGTGGTCCAGAAGATCAAATTCACATACTTACAGATTTGTTTGCTCACGAGAAATCTCATTGTATGTTTGTGTATGGCCTCAGGTACCTTTTGGGGACAGAGCTATCTGTAAGTTATAGTAGAGACAGTGTCACGAGTAAAATAAAATTCGTCATACCAAATTGTCATATGCAATCATCATTACAACGAAAAGGTAGTTTCCATCCACGTGAGTATTAATGTTAATTTTAGAGGGAGAATAAAAATATGAATCGTTTTAATTATTTATCAATTACTTTTAAATTTTTTAAAAAAATGTTACGTGTTTTTACCCTCTACTTTAGGGAGAATAAATGCTTTTCTGCATGCTTATTTTAGTAAAAAATAAATGCCTTTTTGCCAGCCTATTTTAGGTGAAATAAATACCCGAACTTCCGGACTGTCCCCACAAAAAACGTTCATATTCCAAATTCGTAGCTGTTTGTGCCACTTGGCATCCCTTTCCGGACGAGCGCCGCAGACGGTGAGCTGCGATGCTGTATCCCACTCCAGCGCTATCTATTGATCGATTACTATTTCTTACACTGCGAATGAAATCGTAATGTAAATCAGTCTGTTTTAGAGTTATAAAGAATTTTCAGCTCGGCGAAACGTCACAGCAATCGATAGCACTATCGATCTTCTGCGCATGCTTAGTTTGCTTCGCATCATTAATAGGGAGTTTGTGTACCCTCGAACGTTGCAGCTCTCTCGATCTTTTGCGCAGTTCTCGTTCCGCATCACTTCGGTGCATCTGCGCGTGCGCAGAGAATCAATAGTGCTGCCCGCTTTGTGCAACTACGCGTTCGCAGAAGATCGAAATTTCAGTCGGTTGGTGTACGCCGTGCAAAACCTCGCTCTGATTACCGTTATGATATTATTAATTACGGACCCTGTTTCATCAATTTCAGTTGGATAATTAGGAATCTTGAATGGTATCCTTAGGTACAGTCTTCAATATTTGTATCAGGTGACTTTGCTTATAACTATTACGGACATGAGTAACTCTTCTATTTTGTATTTTGTTATTATTGCAGTTTATGTATTAACAGTAGAGACAGAGATTTCCATGCACTATCAAATGCTAAAATATGCATGCACTACCATGTAGCCGAATATTCACGATGAAGTATATAAATGAACAAAATATTCACTATTTTGTTTACAATATTTCTGTTGGCTTAATGCAATTAATAACAGTGAGAAATGAACAATATTTAATATTGTCGTAAGATAAATCCATTTTTTTGTCATAAAAATGTTTTTGAATGCAGAAAAACTTTATATGACACAAGACGTTCTTCATCGATAAAATATAAGCCAATAAAATATCAAATTCTGCATTTTCTTTTTTCACCACAAACAATGTTTATTTATTGTACATTACAATACAACTGTTTTAACATTTATCAGCAGTCGAGTCCGAGAAGCCGAGCTGTGCTCGTCGAGCTAACTCTAACACTCTAATCTACAGTGGAGTTTCGGCCGCGCCACCTGACGGCGATATGTGCCAAGTTCAAGTTCGCTTTCAACTGAACAGCGCGTAATGTCTACGAGTGGCTTCCCCGACACGGATCACATTGCTAATGCAATGCTCACTCTTAACGGTACATCCAGTGAATGCAATGAATTAAAGCAAGAGCACACAAATGTGTTATCTGATGCTCCTACCAGGAAAAAAAACGCTCATCACAGTGAGGTTCAAATTCACCAACATCATGTGCATCATTCACCTCAAAAGCGGTTTATAGTGCAACAATTAGGTCAGCAACCACAGTTGATTGAAGTGAATCAACCTAGATATGTTTGGCTGCAAGTACCTCAGTAGGCAATGCAGCTACCACCCCAACAGCAACAACCCGTCACATTGCAACAAGCGGCCTTTCGACAATTCGCTTATCAACATGATCAAGGTAAAAGATGAAGCGAGACAGCAGCTCACACCTCTGCGCAGAAGTAAAGACACATTGATCACGGACAGTGACAGTAAAAAACACGAAAGCTTTTCGATAACCAAAACACAAAGTAAAGTGAGAACAATAGCATCTCAGTGCAATATAATATACCTATTCACTCAAGGTTCACTTCTCTCAGTGAAGAAGAAGATGAAGTAACAGAAACGTTAGTAAGTTTGAAAGAGGACAATATTAAAATTCACCCAATATTTGTTCATATGACCAGCAATGAGTATTTAACCCTACTACAACACCTAAATTTAATCCCAAATAATATCTCAATTAATGCCTCAAATCCAAAATATGATTTTAAATGTTCTTCCCGATTACTATAATTGATCCAAATAAACTAAATACTCTTAGCCTACTTAACTTTAATGCAAACGGAATAAAGAGACAAGAAAATTCCTTCCGGCACTTCTTAAACGAGCATAAAATAATAATAGCATCGCATAGCACTCACCTCATACCAGGCGAACGTTTCTCAATACCCGATTTCAAAATTTATCGTAATGATCGGATCTTAACAAATGCTTCATGCGGAGTAGCGATTATAGTTCGAAAAGATATTAAGCATAGTCAAGCACCTGTTCCCCACTCAGTAGATTTAGAAGCAATAGCAATTAACATTAGTTACCATAAATTGGAAGTAGTTATCATTGCAACATATAAACCACCTAACAAAAACTTTCCAACAGAATACGGCAAAATATTTTTCTCAATATCCTCGATTTATATTGATGGGTGATTTAAATAGCAAAACAGAGCTTGGGGTTGCAATTGACTACACATCAGCGTGCCAAACTGCTTAACGCAACGGACCGGAAATTAACGCACACAATATTAGTATCCGTGCCCCTGTAGAAACCACCTTCTACCCAACAGATCCAAACAAGAGAGCAGACATTCGAGATATAATCATTACAAAAGGTATAACCTCACTGAGCTATCAGAAATTAGTACCAGATTTAGATTTTGACCATTCTCATATCGTTGGTTACTCCGACACACTCTTTAGAGAAAATTCTGGAACAAATCAATGGTAAAATTAACTGGAATCATTTCCGTGACTTAATAACTAGCAGTTTAACGCACAACATGATATCTACTGAAGACATAGGTATCGAATTAAACTAACTGACTGCATACAACAGTCATGAAAATACGTTCATATTCTATCAGATAAAGAGAAAGTCAAAAACGATTCTGCCTAAAGAACGTATGAACTAGCTAAAAAGAAAAGAAAAATCCGACGTATTTGGCAACCCAATAGAATTACAAACAATAAACGTGAACTAAATCACATCTCAAAAATTGGCAAACAAAAAGTAGATGAATTCAGATTTTCAAACTTTGATAAATTTCTAAGCCAACTTTCCCAAAATACTAGACAAGGAAAACAATCAAAAGCATAAAGAGCGAACAGAGCAACCGTCTTTAAATAATAATGGTAAGATAGTATACTCAGACGCTGAAAAAGGGAACACCTTAGCAGAATATCTACAAAGTGTCTCCTTCCCAAATCCCATAGAATATCCCACTTTCAATTCAGAAGTGGAAGAGTACGAGAGGCTACCACTGCCCCAACGAAGATAAAAATTATTTCTCCATCAGAAGTGGCGAATATCATTAAACTTTCAAAGACTAAAAAAGCACCCGGGTACGACGACGTCACTAACAAAGCATTAAAAGAATTTCCTCGACAAGCAATAGCAATAATAACAACGATATTTAATGCTCGTTAAGTATAGAATACTATCCGTTATCGTGAAAACGGGCTGTTATTCGTCCACTCTGCAAACTAGGCAAAAACCAAAAACTTTATATAATTACAGGCATATTGCCTTCTCCCTTCTATAGCAAATTTTGTTTGGAAAACTTCTTTTAAAGAGACTGCAAACATACTTGACGAAAATTAATGCAATTCCCAACACCCAATTCGATTTTAGACCTAAACATGCAACTACCCATCAACTGCTGCGACTTGTCGAGCACATAGTAAACTGTTTTAACAATAAAAAGCACACAGTAGTTATCTTTTTAGACATCTCATCATAGACGGAATTTGCCTGACCTGATTATCTGCAGAAACTAATTGGAAGCTTTCTCTCAGACAGATATTTTTAAGTGAAAGTAAATGATGCTATTCTTTTTTCACTTCTCGCAGGCGTCCCACAAGGGTCGGTTCTTTCACCAACGCTCTTCTCAATATTTACACAGCAAACTATCCAACTCCACACGAATGAAGTATAGCACTGCATGCTGACGATACCGCTATTTTCACTTCACGAACTGATATAAACTCAGCCTTCAGAATTCAAAGTATTCACTCTCAGACGTCCTCCCTTCCCCATACCACTAAGAAGAAATAACACCGACGTCCCCTGGCTCTTTCATTCTTCGCCAGCCACATACCTAGGTGTCTTACTGAACAAACGGCTAACGTGGAAACCGCACATTCAATCAAGAGCCCTGAAGACACGTGCCAAAGTTCTAGATCTATACACGTTTATCAACAGAAATTCCGCCCACAGTATAGAAACTGGGCGGAATTCTATAAAATGATAATAAGACCCTCAATGACATACACTTGTCCAATATGGCGCAATATAGCACCAACCAATCTATCCATTTGCAGACAACCCAAAACGTCTAAGGCAAACCTTGAAATCCCCCTGGTTCATTTCGAATTCAGAAAGCCACCGAGAGATTCAGGTATTTCTCCTCTCGGGATTCATCTCACAAATCTCTTAAAAATATTACTCTCTCCTCCCAGCATGCCCCAACACTCCAATATTCAATCTCGGCCAAAACGCACATTATCCATCACGCATTAAATCCAGATTCCCCAAAGATCTCTTTCGCCCACCCTAATTCATAAAATTATTTGCCTCCGTTTCCCACAAACTCTTTCCCTCCACATCTCAACAATAAATGCAAACTTCTCTTAATCAAGTATTTCAAATATGAAATTTGAATAATTGTCGAGGGTTATTCCGAGACCCGCATTTGCCTGAGGATGGGCAAGTAAAGTTATTGTTTGTAACATTATACCCGCCAAAATCCCCGAAAGACTAAAGTCAAACGGAAATAAAATAATTTTAAAAAAAGCATTTATCAAGGTTGGCTTCACTATTTTTCCTCAATATTTTATATATATTCCTTAATTATAATTCCCTAATATTCTTTAATACATGATCATATTCAGTGCGTGTATGCTTGAAATTTTGTCTTCATATTTATATTTCACTACTTATATTTATGGTGTTGACATGATTCTTTAACAGATGCAGTAATTTGAACGTCATAGTTCTTTGACGCGTTTCTTATTCTTGGAACAAACTTGAAGAAAAAAATCGGTGTTTTCTGGCACGCGATTACACAATTTCTCTTCTTACAAATAATTCGCAAGGCGAGAAAGTAAAAACGATGACGAAATTCTCAAGAATTTGCAATTTGTTCCAATATTTTTTTCATTTATGCGGCATTGACTGCTGGGTCAATAGCGACTTTAGTTTTTTAATATTCTTGAAAGTAATAGAGGTAAAATTCTGGAACTGGAGAAAACTGTTTCGAAGGAACGTATGTGCACTACCACATTCAATAATTTAAAAACAACTGATCTGTTACCACAAAAGAATTTCTTGAGCATCAGAAACATGTCAGAACTACGAAAAAAAAACCGTTTATGATTCCCAAAAAATAATTATTTCCACTATAAAAAAATATACAGTTTAGTTTGGTGAAATCTGTTTTCATTTATTACTTCTGTATTCGAGAATATGCAATAAACTACATTTCCATCTCTCCGTAGACAATTGCTTTTTCTAATTCATTGTTTGAGATACATTGCGCGCGAAAGTCTTGGAAGGAGTAATTTTACACTTTACACTTAAAAACTTCTATTAATCCTCCATAGCACAGAAGTGGACGGCGAGTGTGCACGCGGTTGTTTTTCCCTCCCATTGTCAGTTACCAAGGGATATAGAGTTACGGCTCATCTCTATCCGAATCGTGTGACTTGACTTATCGTTTGGCTCTAAAACTTCATATGGCAAATGTTGCTTACAGTACATGTACTCGTGTAGCAAATCTAGCACAAGTATCAGAGGATTAAAATATGTATGGTATGACAATAAACAACAAATATAACGTGCTTTCTGGATCTGATAACAATATACTATTTCTACAAAATACACATCAATTTTAGTATTAACTAATACAAAAAATAATAAAAAGTACTTAATAGAAGTCTCAATATGCAATAATATATGCAATATGCAATAAAAACATAAAGCATGCCTAATAAATGAATTTTTCAAAACAACAACAAAAAAGATTATCAAAACATACAAATATGGAAACACAAAAAACAATGCATTTTTGAAACATTTTTGCCATGAAACGTATATGTACAATAGATTAAAAAGCTCTACAAAGGTTAAATAAAATACATGGGAATCATGACTCTAGAGATCAGTATAAATATCATTGCAGATTATTTAGAGTGGCTGATTCGGTAGTAATTTCGTAATAATGAAATATTACATATGTGTTCAATAATTCAAACTTAATGTTTCAAGTGATAAAGGTCTTTCTATTCTTTCTACTTTGGGCAGCCTCTCTAATGATTTCTGTTAGAGCCACCTAGTTCTATTATTCTACAAGTTGGAGGTCACCAAACGAAATGAGAGGAAATTATATTTGGCCGCAGAGTAAACTTTTTATCGCTGCTCCCGAAAGTAAAATGCGAATCCAATAAATCACCTGGGCGGAGGCGTCCTTACTCCTGGCATAACGATTGTTTTATGAGTTTTCAGATTGGAGAAAAAATAGACAACACAACAAATAGGAGCTAATTAAAGATTTCACTAACAGATGACTTTAAATTATACAATAATTGTATATTAAGTTTCTTCCAGTTCGATTTTGGCACCGTCTTTTCCATAAGAGACGCATACTAACCAACACGGCGTTCTTTACACGACGTTAAATCGTCAGACACGGTGACGTAGGTGGCTCAGAGCTATAGGAGGAGGCTGACAGTGTGCGTCCTGTGCGTTTGAAGAGAGTATTGATGAATCACTAAGAAATATTTTGAAGAAACACACATTTGTGGGTGAAAGTTATTTCCTTTCCTTTTGGTTGGCGAGGACTCACCCGATGGTGGTGTTGAGGGCGTTCAGGATCTGCGCCTTGGTGAGGCCGGCCACTTCGGTGGCGTTGTACTTCCACAGCTCGAGGACGCTGCTGGCCAGACAGCCGGTCTCCAGGCTGTCCACGATGTGGCAGTACATGCCGATGGGCAGCAACCACGCTGGGGTCGAAGTCGGGCAGCCGTCGTCAGCGCGGACGGCTCCAAGTCGTCGGCCAGCGTTGATTGTCGCCTCCAGGTCACCACGGCTCGCGCCCAGCCCCAGGCCCAGGGCCCAGGCCGTTCTGTGCTCCAGGTCGCCTTCCCCACCCCCGCCGCCGCCGCCGCCCTCGCCGCCGCCGCCGTCGTCCTCGCCGCCCGCCTCGCGCTTACGCCGCAGGTTCATGCTGATCACCGGAATCCTGCAACGACACAACTTACCACAGGGTAGATAACTTACCTCAGGGGGGTTGATAACTGAAAGCACCGAAAATAATTACTCAATTTAATTGTCAGAACTGCAAAAGTAATTTCAAGGACATTCGGTGAAACCTAATCAAACGGTCATCTCGATTAAGCGATCACTTCCACTAACAGCGATTTTATTGTGGAACGCATTAGTCTTCCTATGACACGTGTTAATGTTCCCTCTCGACAGCGACCTCCTGACTAAGCACCCAACGGTTAGGCCCACTTCAGAGATTGACATTCATTAAGCGGTCACGTCAAGACATTTTCAAGCGCGTTGTACCAAGAGGAAAGGTGGTGGAGATTTCTGTTAAGTTAATATCTTCTTGAGAGGCCTGATTACTTCGAACTGTGCCATCCGGAGTGGCGTATGTTGAAGAAGAATTACTTTCTGTTTTAGGTAGCAATTGATGGATTGAAAGGTTTCGTTTCATCCACGGAGCGTAGGCCGCCTTCGCCCCTGGGCGCTCCACCGACGCGCTGAAAAGGCGAAACCGCCCTCCCCCCACGCCCGTGCACCCGTGCACCGGAAACGCGCGGCTGGCTGCGTCGGGCACGCGTTCAGGGAACTCCTGAGACCACCTGTGGGGACGACTTGTTTTGTTTTCGTACGCGCTTGGGATTCATACCAGGCAGCTGTAATCATGAGTCACAAAACAGAAAGATCTATCACTATTCTAAACAGAAGTATATATTGATTTGTAAAACACTTTGAGGGGGACGTCAAAAGAATACTGTACTTCCCGTAATTTCTGTTTAAGATACGATACAATTTCATAGATTTATTGTCCCAATATGCCCGCGGTAGATTAAGAAATGCGATGTGAGTCCTCTTTCAAAATAGGGAGGGGGCACCTCGCCTTTCAGAGCGCCGGGATTCTTGAATTGCTCTTATTGGATTGTCATACGATTTTTGAAACACTTCTTCCTCTTTAAATTGATTTGACTGATCTGTCGAAAAATAAATTAAGAGGGAAATTAACTGGAAAACCTGAAATGGTCAATGAAAATTGTTCTAGAAAAATAGTTGCCAACAAGTATCATTAAGATTTTTTATTCTTCTTGTTTTATATTTTACGTTTAAAATAAATTATTTGTAGATAAAATTTAATGTATGATAAATATATAAAAATACAATAAAACTGTAGGACACTCAAAGTAAAAGAATATGTTGAGATTACCATTTAAATAAAGATCATAAATTAAAAACAAATGCAAAAGCACTTTCGCCACAGCAGTAGCATATAGCAGATACAAAATTTGGAAGGGATCTTTGCGGTGTAGTTTGGTTCGTTGTTAGTCATTCCGGGCGCGTCAGTGAAAGAGGTCATTGTTCTCGTGAGTGTATTGCATTGTTCTTCTTTGGGAGGTGGCTGTGATGGATGGCAAGGTGGATGGTTCTTCGGTGGATGACAAGATCAGGTGCCGAACTACCGTGGGCTAGCCGGGTTTCCCAAACACATCTCCCACCAGCGCGGCACCGCCCCAGCCGGGACAAGCTCTAATCTCCCGATCGGTCTCCCAGCACGTGTGGTAGTGTACTGCATGTTAGTGTAAGTGTATGTAAGGGGTGAGGATACGACAAGGAAGAAGGAGGTAAGATCACGCGCGGTCCGTGTCCCGTTCGTTAGGGTAGTGCTCCTGCATTTGCCTGGTGTTGATCGGAGAAACCACGGAAAACTACATATTAGAGCAGGTGGCCGCTAGAATTCTCATCCAGATAGCGGCTGAATCCGATCTATCTGACAAGCTAAGGTCGAAAATCTTGCCACAGTCGGCGCACGATCCTAGGACCTCCCTTTCAGAGACACTGCAGTGACATCAACTGATGTACTGAGCCACCTCTCCCGGTTTTTCTGTGTAAGAACTGAACATTTCCCAGAGGTAAACCCCATCATCGCTTATAAATTCGTGAGCGTCATTTAGCCTGCGACAACCATAAGGTTGTATTCTCTGTCATCTTCATGATTTCCGCGTGAACCAACATAAGTGCAGAAACGTGCGTAAGGCAGCTTAAAGCCTGGCGGGGTCGTGCGCACTTTCAAGCTCAACAGTAAATGAACAATTGACTGGTGATATCGGGGTGTCTTCTCTGCGATTTTGATGCAAGCAAAACGGCAACGCTTTGCTCAAAATATTTTGAATTGTATTAACGAGTTGCATCAGCGTGCCGTCCTCCACATGGATTAAGTTGCGATGAACAAGACGAAATTTCGCTTCGCGTGTAGATTTGTCTTCTAAATGCTCTGCCGAAACCCATCCGGCTATTTAGCTTCCACGCTTGTTCCAAAAGTGACGGCACTCGGGCAGCAGCCGCCGAGTCAGGGGAGCGGGGCGGAGGCGGAGGGGGACGACACTCGCCCCACGCGGGCCGCGCCGGAAGTGCGCTTCGATCGAGAGCCGGGCGGGAGTCCCCATGATTCGGCTGCCGTGGGCGAGCGTTTGGTGCAACCGAGCGCGTCCGGGGTCTATCCTCACCCACCCCCGCAATGGCGCCGCCTCAATGAAACGCTCACACATATCAACCGAAAATGGGCTCATCTGACGTAATATGAATGTTGCGAATAAATTGGGATAACGTTATTAACTAGTGCTGCTGTGCCCACAGACACTTTCTTGCTAGCTCTATAACGGTTTCGTATTATTTTAGTACTACTCGAACCATCAAGAGGGTTTCCAACCCATAAACCCACCGGTCCGCAACGGATCTACGCTGCAATTCGAGCTCACGTACATAGTTATAGCAAGCCATGAGTTTATCCACTCTAATAAATTCCTCAATCAGTTCACAACGAGTCATTAAAAACCTTTGAAAATGTCCAACCGATATTTTCAAACAAATTAAATAATATTACATTAGAGCAAGGTAAATCTTTAGTGTTGTATAACGGTTTCTACTCAACTAGAGACTACACCGAAGAACAAAACATCATATTGATTTTAACAAAGATATTTAATCCATTAGTTACCATTTGGACTGCATAATGCTTAAGGACTTTTTAAGTATTTAAGAAGTATTTAAGAAGCATTGTAGCTCAGCTTCTCGGTCAATGACCACCAACTGGATCAAGTTTGTCGCCCAGTTTCGCTGACTTTTTGAGGAAATGCTGAGATGGTTCCTTGTTTTGCTTTCACACGTAAATGTAACATCATTATCTGTGTACTTTTTCTAGAGTTCACTGCGGATAATACGTATTCAAATGAAATTTCTCCATGTTGCCGTACGTGCAGTATGCCGATAGCTTCACAAGGGAACGATGAGGGCTAATAGCCACGAGCTTTTATTACAAGGGAGCTACTACTTTATGAATTCTTGCCCAAAATTCTAATTTCCATTTGTATTCAAAGTTCAACATGAATATGGGATAAGGGTGAGGTCCATAATTCAAGAAAACGTTCAAGGACTACTCGTCTTCCCACAAGAGGGTACGTCATTCAAGGGTTGTAACTTTTTTAACGTCAAATGTAAATAAATAAGTTAAATAAAAATTAATAAATAACTAGATGGCAGACGAACAGACAGACAAGCAGACAGGCGGACAGACAACATGCACATAGGCGGACAGCCGGACGCACAGATGGACACAGGTAAAGGAACGGACGGACAAATACACTGCCACACAGCCAGACAGGCAGCCAGAGGGACAGAGAGACGGATGGATTGATTGATTAGTATGTGATTCTGGGCTCGTCAACGGCTAACGTAACAATGCCCGTAAGTGTAGTGCAGGTTTGTCACCGGGGTGGCGGATCCGGCGTTGGCCTATACGTTATAATGAGGAGTTTTCCCCAACCTGGCATTCCCCTCAAGCGGGGAAGCGTGGTCCCTGTTGAGACAAGCACTAACATTTCGACTGTGTGGTAGTGTAGTGCATATAAGTGTAAGTGTGCGTAAGGAAGAGACGAGAATAGGGCAGGTAGAAGAGATCACGCCCGGTCCGTGGACCGTGTGTTCCGGTTCTGCTCCGGGGCTTCCCTGGCGCTGATCGAAGAAAGCACGAAAAACTACCGGAAAGATGTTTTCTGCCATAAAATTGCCACAAAATCTCAATACTTTGTCAATACTTCGTAAACGGTATGCGATACCTATGACCGGGAAAATTGACACTTTTATACAAACGGGTTACAATTACTGGTTGCCACCTGTCTCCGTGAAGTTCGCCGCACCAAAAGTATTTTGTTAATGAATTCATGTGTGAATGTTTCACCTTCCTTTAGACAATTTTTACAAAATTCTGTTTTTAAAAGTATAGTGAAAATAAAGTTTCGGGACAGATTCGCATTTTTCCGAAACCAATTTCGCGTATAAGATAATAAATATCAAAATCTGAAGTATGTATTTCCTGCTAGTAGATTTATCACTAACGCACATTCATATCATTTTCATTATCAACGGAAGAGTCAAATTAATGTTCAAAAAGCGTAAAGTTGGTCGCAAAAAACAGTAAAATTATATGAAGTTGTTTCTTCACTTGTAACCAACATTTAGAAGTTTGTACCTGGTACGGAACAAAAAATATAGCTAAAACAGTTTTTCCTACCCAAATCGCCACGTCAGGAACAAACAAGTGAAATTGTTGAGAATTCTGAAAGAGCCCTAGTTCTATCTTTATCTCTCGAAGTAGTTTCCGGGTTCATTGTTTGTCTCGGTAGAGGCCAACAAGGAGAGTTACATTTTTCCACTTCCGTTATGCGTTACAACGAAAGATTTCAAGCCTTGCACACGAATGATTGTTAGCGACTGCAATGAGCGTCAACTGCAAAGAGCGTTAGCGTCGTTAGTGTAGTGCATGTTTTTATCGGGGGATCTGGTGGTGATCATCCTCCGCTCGATGCCAAGATCCGCCGACTCGAAGATTTTCCCCAACCAGGTATCTTCCAACAGCAGGGCACCGCCCCAGCCGGAAGAAGCTGTAAGCTCCCGGCTGGTCTCTCGACATGTGTGTTAGTCTAGTGCATGTAAGTGTAAGTATGGAAGAGGAAGGAAAGAAGGCGCGTGATCCGTGACCCGTTTGTTAGCGTACTACTCCGGCATTCGCCTGGCGTAGATCGGAGAAACCACGAAAACAAGCGAATAGAGCAGTCGGTTGCTAGAAGTCTCCTCCAGATACCGGCTCAATTCGATTTACTTGTCTAGTCAGTAAGGAAAATTCTGCCACTGTCGGGATTCGAATTCTAGGATCCGCTGGTCAGAGGTCCTGCAAAGACATCAACGAAAGCCCGGAGCAATATAAGCCTGTCACAATTTCACGGATATTCTCTCAGGATTCAATTATTATTTATTGTTTATTTTTTGACAATTTTACAATATTAAGTACTAAAAAATATGAAATAAAATAGTAGTTTCGATTCAATGATTCTTGTCATTGTGCGTTCGTATGTCTGGTAATGCAATGTTCTTCGTGCTTCGTTTCCGTACACAAGCATGAGGTATGCAGCAGGCGCAGCAGCTATTGAAAATCGATGCCCTGACCGCGCGGGGCAGGAAGTTGGCGCAGCCATTTTCGCGAGGCCACGGCCCTTGGCTGCGCCTTCGTGGGCTCCATGAGCTTTGCTTTGAATCCACATCACGCATCGCCTGACGCGGCCGGCCTGGGGGGGGGGCGGCGCGGGGGCGGCGTGGGGTCTCCATCGAACGGGGCCTCGCCGAGGTGCGGTTGGGATGCCCGAGGACGGGCCCGGCCTGCCTTCTCGCCCCGCCCTTCATTTGGGAAATGCTTTCCGGGATCCGTAAATCGCGTTGCAAGCTCATTTCCGCTCGTGTCTCTGCTCGCCAGGCGGCCGAGGGCAGGTCACATGTAGGAGACTTCGTTTGGACGAACTTGATGGACCGGACCCTGACCGGAGCAACGACAGTCCGAACAATCTTGATATGGAAATACAACATGCAAATTTTGAGCGGGGGGCTGTATTTCTTTCGCAAAATTGTACGAGAAGAAAAATGGTTTAGAGATCATTAGCGTATTGTATTAATGATTAATAGAATATTGTTCGATGTCATAATATATCATACTATTTTGATCCCATTTTAACCCTACACACTAGTATACTTTCTCGCCTTATTACGTTCACGTAGTGATGGTAAAACTGCGAAGTATAGGCTGTTGTTGCACCACCAGCTTCTAATTTCGTGACCATGACTGAGAACCATAAGTCATGTCAAACGACAGCCCAACTCTTTAAGGAATAGATGGATAATTAGATACATAGAAAGAATTTCTTTTTTTTAAAGTTAATTCCATTCGTATGTAAACCACTGGTATTGCCGCTGCAGATACAGTCTCGTATTATTTGAAGCGGTTATGTGAAATAAAAATATCTTACTAAAACTCCGTCTGCATCTTGAAAAGCTCTTCGAATGAAAATACATTAAAAATATATTTAATTTTTAAGAATTCAAACGTTTCAACGAAAACGGCTCTTCTACCATATAATTAGTGTATCTTGTTCTAACAACAAGTTTAAAGCACATTGAGATAAACATAAATTCGGCATCAGGTACCACCAAGCCGTGTTTTTCTGTCAAAATTTCGATATTGATATTTAGCGTCATTACATAACTTTCTCAATGGAATATACTAACTTATAAATGTGTGAACCAAATTCAAACAAATTGTACAGAATACGTTTAAGGGAAACAAATATAGGAAGTTAGCGATTGAAATTTTAAACACCGATTTGTTATTACGATATTTGATTGGAGGTGAGAAATAGCGGGATGTAGCGGGAATGTAAGTAAAATGTCCTTTTTGCAAAGCTGCATTTATTTCTCGCCCTCGCCCTCGCCCTCGCCCTCGCCGTCGCCCTCGCCGTCGCCGTCGCCGTCGCCGTCGCCGTCGCCGTCGCCGTCCCTGCGACTTCCTGTCACTTCCTGCCACTTCCTGCCACTTCTCTTCCACTTCTCTTCCACTGCGCTGTGGCCCTTTCTCTCTTCCTTCCATCTGACGCTCTCGCCCTCCCTCCGGCCCCTTTCCCTCTTCGCCTGGGACTCCGCTCCGTGCGTGTGCCCGGTCCGCCAGGTCCACCCGCAACCGCCCCGCCAGGTCCACCCGCCAACGACGCGCAACCGCGTGATGTCGCCTCCGCCACAACGACGAAATGAGGCCTGCTTCAAGGCTTTCTTTAACTCCACTGGGTATGTGATTTATTGTCACACAAAATAAACAATCTTATAGCTGATAAAAATATTTTCGATGATGCAATGTATAATTATTTTGGTTTTGAACAGTTACTCCGATTTTTTTTCAATTAAATAAGACTGTTTGTATTCAGTAAATGGCCTCATTGTATACAAGAAATTGTTAGAAAATGACATCTTAAGGCACAAATGACCAATTTGCCGTTTGTGATACGAATAATTTCGTCATCACATTCAGCTAATCGCAGCCAGAGAACCCTGGGGAGGTAGCGGTAAAGACGACTACCGATTTTTCGCGCATATGACAAATACCCACGACGTCACAGTAAAGTCATTTTAAATATTAATTTTGATTCCCTTACAAATTTATAATGCTCTTATGCAACAAAAAAGTGTATGCAACGCGTTTATAATTTTCCTTAATAACATTCGTATACATTTGAAAACTCGCTCCGCGCTCGTTTTCAAACATGTACTGGTGCAATAAAACACAAACTAGTGCATAATAGACTACATACTTTATTATCCCGCTCAACATTTTCCGTGTTTTATGTAAATATGATATGAAATTTGAATTGAATATAGTAACATAATGACTATATACATACTTTGATTAAAGAAATGGGTTCTCCTGCCTTTTCCCTAAAATATAGATTACTTAGCACCGGAGCTGTCGGCAGCCAACCCCAGCACGCCTAATGAGGCGTTGGCAGCATTGTCATTGGACCGATGCTCAAATGTTCTTCTGAATGAACTTCATAGACAATAGTTTGCCTAGACATATTCTTCGTCATTCCTTCATAGACAATAGTCTTTCATTTCAAATTTTATTTCCCACTTTTTAATACCTATTATTTACTATTTATTAGTACATCCCTTCCGTTTGTGTATTTTAAACAACAAATTCATTCTATTTTTTGTAGATGGTGAATGTTGTTTTTAGACATCTTCAAGAAGCAAGAGTGGAGCTGGAAGCACGGATTCTGCACTTCCTACGCGTACGCGCATGGTGGCTTTACTTTAACCCTATTTCTTTATATGAGCACGCACATCCTCAGAGAGCTGTGAAAATGATTAGAATCAAATTACACAGTATCTTAGGATTATTTGTTGCCATGTAAATCAGCTTTTCTAATCAGGCTCCCTGTATTAACTAATCTGTTTATCTCGCCTTATTATCTGAACCTGAACACTTGCTTCCGTCATTTTGATGATAAATGGACGAGGTTCTTTCATATCTCAGCATATCTGTCATATGCTGCTAAACATTTACTTCGCGTAGAATATTTTCTTAAGCTAATTTTTCATAGCAGACCAATTCTTTCTGATATTCCTTTGTACGCTGTTCATTGTCCATACAAAGTAAAGCGACAATTAAATTAACAAAATCATTGTGCAACTGGTCTACGTTTTGGAGGGATGATGTATTGTGCGTAAAATTAAACTCATATTCAGAGCCTTCGTTATGGGGACACGCGGCCCGGTGGGGGGTGAGGAGAGACGGCAGTGGGGGTATCAGAGTTTGAGAATCGTAGGGATAACACCAATTGAAATTTTTATTTAAAATGTTATATAATTTGAATGTTTAAATAAAAAGTAGATTGCCAAGTTTAACGATAATATCGTAATTAATTTAATCAAAAATGTTTGAATTATGTGGACTTATTTCGCTACTTTGCAAATCACGTAATTGAAGTAAATATTTATTATAAAAATTGTTAAATTCGTACTGTTAAACTTTGCCGGTTTTTTATATTTCCTATAATCAGTTGTTTATTAAAAGCAACAAATAATTCTAACATTAACATTTTTCTTTCGATTATGAAATAATACAATAAATAATAATAATAATAATAACACATTTTTATGAAGGAGTGTGGGGATATGATATGGGGACAATTAATATTGTTCCGAATAATCCGAAATCTAATACTACCTACCTAGACCATTACTAATTTCAACCGCTTCCCCAATGGAATTTCAGTTAACTATTTAATAATCTGTGCGTGGTACTTTACTTCACAGAAATTATAAAGACCTCTGGAGTTTCTCCTGCAAAATATTTTCGAAGTAAAGAATAAACATATGTAAGCATAGCGACTTAGTAAGTTTCACTCCTTTTACACATGTTTACCTGCACGTGGTGAAAGGTTACACAACCAATTACGGATTAGAACATTTTTGATATTTTACGAATGTTTTGCAAGAAACAAAACTATAGTCAGTAACCTTAATGTACATAAAGAACATGACACGTAATGATAGAAGAAATTTCCTAACAATTATACGCAATCAAAATAATTGAGAAAAGTCTCATTGCATGAGGAATTAACTCATTTATAAAAGGGCAGAATGACAGTTCGTGGTTACAATGCAACCATATTTTCAAGTTGAGGCGCTACTTCAGCCACGCGGAAAACGCAAATTGACAACATGAAATGCATTTTTAAAATCTCGATAAAGAAGAGGTAACGTAAGGATCAGCCAGTGTTTGAAGGAGACAGCCGATAGGACACGTGCTGTGATGTGATGTAGAGTGCTCTGACGTGGGCTAAAGTGGAAGCAAACACGGTGAACCACTTCGAATGCATTACAATCCCCTTATCAGGACGGAGCTCAAATCGCTCACTGAGGAAGGCGGTCATTGTCTCTGGGGAACAATTTTGGCATCTCATCAAAGCTATCATTCTTTTGACATCTCCATAATCGATAATTCTGTAGTTTAAATCCTTGTTTGTTGGAGTTGTTTAACGTCGCTAAAGCAGGAGTAAAATTTATCTTTATCTGATGTGTGTACCATTGGCAACATACGCTACACCACGCGTCCACTTCTATCTTTTCTCCTTATTGACTTCTGACAATTAAAGAAAAAAATATACCATGTTTGGTCCGTAGGCGATAAGAGGTAAAATGAGCACAAAGGAAGCGTATTGACATATGTAAATAACATTATTACTTTGTTGCTTTTCTGTTGAGCTACATTTGTTGAACTCCAAGAACATAAATACACTAACATAAAGTTGCGGAAAACATCTAATAACGTTCGTCTACAAGGGACGAAGAGACATCATTACCCAATAGAAATGAGAAAAAATAATTGTTTTTCCAAAGTTACCAGGTATTTTATTGAAATTTAAAAGTACATCAAGAAGTATTCGAAAAGTTGATGTACCTTAGTTTTAAATCTAACGTAATAAATAATTAACTTAAACCATTTTTGTGGTTTGATGAACTAGCAAGTGATCGCAGTACATGGCTTACACGGCTCTATGGTACGTGCAAATGCAGCAAAATGATCTCCTTGTACACACTCAAAATTTTGAATGGCACCACGCACGGGTTTTTTTCAAAGAAAGAGCAGTATTTCGTCAGAGATTGCCCCTTCATTCGCCTCTAGTTTTGAACAATGGCCACGTTGACATCCGCGCCCTCGCCGCTCTCGCCGGAGCCATCGCCCACGCGCACGTGTTTCGCGGCGGGCGCTGCTCCAGCAGGCGGGAGGGGGAG
>BOPP01000173.1:2262321-2280705 GCA_017312745.1 Gryllus bimaculatus
CAGCAGCGGAGTTGAGTCGCAGGCCAAGGCGAAGCTGCCGAGCCCAGTCGCACCTTAACTTCAGCCACGGGCGCGCTCTCTCGCAAGTTTAGCGCGGCTCGCAACCCCGCAATGCAAGCGGCTGCTGGCAATCATTTGCGAGAGAAGTGGTGTCGGCGTTCTGATCGATTTCCAGCGGCAAGACGTTGCAGGAAACTTACATCAGTCTGCGGGTTTGGGATATTTCATAGGAGTTCGCCCTGATAAGAGCAGCTGCTAGAATTCTCCACAACGGTTAAATTCGGCCTAGCTATGTAATGTCTTGAAAAATCTACAATTCGGGAATTTATTTATTTATTTTTATTATTTATTTTTTATTCATTTTTATTATTTATGTATTTTTTATTATGCTTATTTATTTTCTTATCGACAAAAAACAAAAACTGTATGCGACATATGGAAAAGAATTATCTCTGAGGCAGGGTCAGGTCTCGTTTGAAAATGAGAAATGCTCGCAGGGGAATAGTAGAAAACGTACCAGCTTCGGCAAACGAACTGCGTATTAATTGTTTTAGATTTACTGACAAAATGATAATCCCATCGGACTTTACTCCTCCAGCAATTGGCAGAAGAGAGCTGAAGAATGCGTGCCCAGATAGTGAAGCTACATTTATGTCCAGAAGCAAAACAAGGAATCATCTCAGCACAGGCTGGGTTAAGGGAAACCGGACGAAAAACCTGATCGAGGTGAGGTCATTGACACAGACGCCTACACGTAAGATATAATGGGCGAGAGTAGGTTAGAAAAACATCAATTAAATTACATTTTTTGCCTTTTTTATTATTTGGTCTTTTTTGCAGGATATACATATTTCGTTTTGTAGCTGCCTCTGCTCAAAAGTTCACGGGTTCGAATCCCGCCTCGGACATGGATGTTTTTGTGTGTTCCTGTCGTCCTTACGTGTTCTTCCTACGGTTCCACCTTCAGTAAAAACAATTTCAGCTGTCGTTATGTGGCAAATATGTTAAAAAGCGACCTTGAAAAATAGAAAAAATAATTTCCTTTGAGACGAACGCTGCGATGGCGAGCAATGCCCAGCTAACAATATCCTAACGGAGAGGCCTTGAAGAACAAGAACCGTGGATTCTGTTCTGCGAGCGCGAAAAGAGAGACCTGGCTGCTCGAGTTCTCTCGTGGCGCCGTCGCGCTGATGAGTTGCCTGCTCGTGGCGACGAGGACAACTTCCGCTCCCGGAGAGCGACCCCGATCTCTCTACGCCGCGCAATCGAAGCATTCGGTGGGGGCCGGGCTTCGCGCCGGTGGAAGCCGTTGAAGAATTGCAGAAGCGAGGAAGTGCAACCTGCCGCCGCCAGCCGCAAGGCGAGGACTCCGCGGCGGAGACGGAATGATCTCGGCCAGGGAGCTTTCGAATTAATTTCGTGGGACGACTGGATGGGAAGGTATTCTCCTAATTATGTAACTCATATGATGCCAACGGGCTACGAACGTGACTTTATTCGTGTGTATTTTGTCGATATGTTCTATGACAGCTGAAATGCTATGAAATAAATACATCTCAACTTGCAATTTTTTATATTATTATTGTTGCTTTTTTTGCAGGGAATACTGAATGAAGTGATGATGAGGGGGTGAAAGGACGAACGCAAATACAACACGAAGCGGGACTCGAACCCACGATCCTTCGGCCTGAGATGGCCACAGCACGACTGCCTCAGCGATCTTGGCCACCCGGATCGGCACCCTTGTATTTACAAATAATTAACGAAACTAACCTCTACTCTGCGGTTTCTGATTAACATACGCCATGAAGAATAGGTAGGAAAGGATATTAAAACAGTCATTTGTGCCATTTTTACGCATTTTGTTTCCTATTCTGTTTTTTTTGTGAATGTTTCATGAATTTACAATGACATACTGAAAAAAAGTGTTTATTGTATCATCATGATGAAATTCCTAACCACAGTGGACTCCTTTTCGGACTCTCAAAATCACAAAATCATCTTCCGTAATTTCCTCGACGTTTCTAAACTGACGGTTGGGAGATCGGAGATAAGGACTGCATTCCCTCCTAAATTAAAGACTCTATATTAAATATAATTTTAAATAAAAAAGTTTATTACAGATTGTAAAATTCATTGAATACACAAACATTCATACATAATTTTATTTTTAAATAGGTTATTTGCCCCTAGTCATTTTATGGGTCATTTCCAAAGAATTTTTAGATCATTACAATTAAAGCCCTACTAATAACCTTTCGCGAGCCACAATAATAACACCACGGGCCACCAGTTGGACAACCCTGCCTTACGTCATGGCAGGGTTGTCCATGGCCGTTGTATCCCCTTGGAAGACGTTTCTTCGATGACAAGCGGGTTCTACGCACATGTGTACTATTCTCTGGAAAGACGAAAGTTGCGGGCTCGCGGGCAGGCGCGGCAAAGGATGCGCGGATCGCGGGCTGTTCTTCGCTAGAGGCGAAATGCCGGCCCAAGATCAACCACGATATCAATGTATTTATGTGGGAAGCAAGAATGCAAGGAACGTACACTTTAAAACTTCCTATTCCTTCCCTTTCCTTCCTAAGACATGTTACTCGCATTTACATGCATAACTCAGTGAGTGAAGTTTAGTCCATAGCCAGTTTACTTAAAAGCGTAATGAAACGGGATCTTTGCAATTTGGTTTCAATGACCCGTCCGTTTACATCCTATTGGTGCAGCCACGTACAATCGCGCCGGCAAGAGCCATCGGGCAGGAATGTGTTTGCAGAGAGAAATCCTTCCTTGCTTTCGTTTTCTGTTATGTGTTGTTAAATCGTTCAGTAATTTGGTGTATACAGTAATAATGTGAAATAAATAAATAAATGAGTTTCTTTAAGAAAATAAAATATCTTAGGTGCGAACAGCACTTTTGACAAACAAGAATCTTTGTCTACAACTTTTCATCAGCAAAATGAGACCAAGTACATGCTAATGGAGAACAAGCACTCTCAAATTGGGAACAAACACCCTCAAAAAAGAACAAACACGTTCACACTTGAGACACATCACACTGAAAATGAGACATGTCATTTTCATATTGAGACCAAACAACTTGAAAACGAGAATTAAACAGGCAATTGTTTTAGTTGACAAAAATAGGTTATATCGTTGTATTCTGTTTACTTGTTTAAGACTGTTTTTCATGAATTCATTGTTGATTATACTGAGAAGAATCTAAGGCTTACATTGAAGGAGCTTCAACGCAACAAGAAAATTATGAAATTGTTGTGTCCACAGAATGTTTACAGAAACATTTACACGGTATATCATTCACCCTTAAGGACATTGGACGAGGGCCCGAGAAAACTGAAAGCAATGAAATAAAAACAAAACGTCGCGAATAGGTTATCAGCAAGCAATGTTCTTCTATTATACACGGAAGAAACTAACTTTACTTCGCGAAAGCAAGAACATTCCAAGAAAGGATTTCGATACAGTTACATAGGAGTTTTCAAATATATTAACTGGTGAAGACAGAACAAATATATTTCAAATATAATTACGGCCACTCGAGTTAGAAATATATATAAAACTGTGCAAAGTTCATTACTAATTTTCAAAGATTCAAAGTAGATACTTTAAATTTAATTGATATGATTCTGTAATTCATTTAATCTATCTCTTTATTTGTCTGCATCGTGCAGTTGAATAAAATGAATCCCTAATTCGCATTCATTTCTTGTTTTTTATTTAATTTACTTTTTTCTTCATTTTAATGGCGTGGATCGGAAATGAAAGAGTTAAATGTTTTTTTCTCCATTAGAAAATGATTTGTCTCGATTTGCACATTTTTGGTCTCAATTTGAACGAACTTCATCGTTCCTAATCGGAAAGGGTATTTTCCCAATTGGAAAGTGCTTGTTGGCAACCTGAATGCGGTTGGTCTGATACTGATCTTGAAAAGGTGTAGTAAACCTCCTAACCCGCACTTAGAAAGTGACTGCGGCGCGAATTGGGTTGAACCCCGCGCACCCTGGCGCGCCCTGGTTCAGTGCCTTTTGTTGACACTATTCCATTATTGTTCGTCCAAATACAGAAACTATGTGACATGTTGTGGAAAAATATAAATTGCGTACGTTTTCTTCAGCTCCAGACTATCTATCTCACCCTTTTAAAACACACTTTAAGAATGGAAAAAGACGAAACGCAGAGATTAGAAACATTTGAAAATTAGTAGGTTTCGCTCCTGGAACGTTTTTTATCGGTAAATAATCCAAAAATTTGATTTTAAGTATTGCTAACAAAAATAGTATCTCACACACCCCGACTCTGCTTCAACCACAACCTGCAAAAGGAGCTAAACACGCGCGCATATTGAAGCTACAGTGACTTGCATTAATATTCGGACTCCTGGATATCAAAAGAAAGAAAAGAAAATATACTAATGAAAATGAATTAATTTTGCACACAAAGAAAATCAGTGATATCTGTGTAATTTGACTAAGTAATACAGCAATGGATATAATAAATAACATAAAAACAGCTAAATATATTAATATTCTTTCTGCTATCGTTCATTCACAGCGCTAATTTAATATTCGGTCAGTGTCAAATGTACAGTTTAGATGGAAATTATATAATTTAATAATTTAAATAATGGGACGGATGAGTTTTTCTGGATTTGTAAAAGCCAGGCAAGAAATCGCGTAGTATAGCTTTGGCTGGTTAAGTAGAAGGAGTAAAGTGGTAGACGTTGAGGGGCAAATTAAAGGTTATTTAAGCGAAGTTTGGAATCATCAGCAGAGAAATAGGCGGTAATTCGAAATTTGCAGAATTGCAAAATTGCTTCTTAGCACTACCAGGCGGGGACGTGCATGGAATGAACGAAAAACCTCGTTCAGATCACATTATTCTCAAATATAGTAGCAAAGAAGGTTATGTAAGCTGCAAAAAATCGATGTCGAAGTTGCGACGAAAATACACTTAGGGTTCTCCAACACCTAATAAATGTTTTCTATCGCCCATCCGTCCGTCTGTCGACAATTCTAATGCCGAAACCGTAGCAGAGAAATTTTTCTGGTGGACACCTACACTCAGAAAGTGGCCTTTGAGGGTGAAAACGAGGCCTAGTCAATCTGAAATCGATATTTTAATTTTTGGGAATACTTAACATGCATAACTCAGAACGTTTTCAATTTTTTATCGTAAATAGCTTCAAATTATTACGTGTCCGTTATAAATAATACAGGAAAGCATATGTCGTAGTTAATTACAATTTTGCAAGAGAATACATTTTTGTTTGCAAATTTATTGTACGAATTGTATACTATTTTCATTAAATTCGAACAACAACAGTCCGTAGGAAATAATGACTCATTTAGGATGGGTGACCCGTTTAGAGGTTATGTCAATCTTTCTATCAGAGCTAGAAAGCATGCGATGCCACGAGGCACCTCGAATGAAACCAAAAAGACGACAATACAACAAGTGTCACGGAAGATTCCAGTGCTCATGGCCGCACGGTGGCGGACGTTTCGGACTAGGAAGAGAGCTAGACCGGCTTTAGCCGCTGTCCGGAGAAGCCTAGCGACCGGCTGCACTGGTCGGTACATTTGCGCGATTTCTCCGAGCACATGCCAGAGTAGTACCTCAACTAACAGGAACCCGGGACGCGCTACGTCGTTCCCTCCTAACCCTTGTCGCCTCCTATCCCCTTAACCCTCGCGCACGCACGCACATACCTACACACACTACTACTAATGCAATACACATATATCTAGTCAGAAGGTTAAAGCTTATTCCGGCTGTGGCGGTGCTTCACTGGGAGAGATATCTGGAGAAAGAAAACCCTGCAAGCAAACACCTACGTCGGAATCCGATCTCACGTCCGGTCAGAGAGGAACACCGCCACCTCCCGGCTATAAAGCGCACTCCACACACGGGACAAATCGCCGAAGAGGACGTGCCAGGAAATGCAAAATCTCACTCGCCTCCCACCAAGTGCACGTGGCGTTAGATGGAACAGAGCATCGCCTAACACTTAGAGCGTTGTCCCAACGCCATCGCTCTGCAACAGTGTTACACTACACGAAGAGCAGCAACCAGTGGAAAGCATTCGAAAACTGACTGCGTGCGGCGAGATCGCATTCGGTATTGCTAATCTCCAACGCGCCCAGAAATGGAAACAAAACTATTCAGCTTCCGCCAACGTGACAGTTGTATATGGTTTTGTTACATACCGTATTATGTCCAAGTGGACAAAATACAAAACACAACGAAATAATTTCGATTTCAACAAAAAAATGCAACATTTAATTGTGCTATTTCGCCTACGCTCATACTGCGCACACCGTTTGGATTCTCACACTCAGAGCTACCCTGCTAACGTCACAGCTGACATCAAAAAGCACGAGTGCAAGAAAGAGGTCGCTCATCAATAAGAATTTGCTATTCACCTGTTGCGTTGTGAAACAGCAACGTTTTTCCTATTCTTGGTATGTATGGTGTGCCCTGTATGTTAAAATGTTTAATTTGTTGCAGAGGTTTGGGAGAGTACTTTTGTTGTTGCACTTGGGTAGTGTGCGCTAGTTTATGAAAAGTAATTGTGTATCTTATCTACATCTGTAGTTCGTAAAACAATGCTTTCTGTACGAAATACATACCATAATGAAACATTCACTAATAGAAATTATTTACGTAGTACGGTAGAAAGTTATGATGTGCTGTTATTATTAAAATAGTAAAAGTTGTCTTTGTAAAGATCATAAAAATCTCTCTCCGATAAATAGTGCCTAAAGCTGTGATCGAACAGTGATTTACAAAACGCAAATCTTGCCTTCTGGTGTTTCGAATGTTCCAAAGTGTATGATTTGCATTTACATTGACAAAAATTGAAAAAGTTGCTTTTTCTTAGCACGTAAAAGAAGATTGCTTTTTAGTATTGCTCACATGCATTTCTGGGCAGAAAAAAATATAGCATGATAATAAATAATTCAAAAAGCAAAACCATCACGTTTTGTAGTGGCCGCAAATATAGTGGAAGTCAATACCGTTTAGGCAACGAAAATATTCCAAGAGTTCTGGCTTGTAAGTACCTGGGAATAATATTTGATAGCAAATTAAATTGGGAAAATCAGCTTAACTTTGTCGTAAGGAAATCCTGGAGGTCTTTGCATTTTACCATGCGAATACTAAAAAAAACTGCGAAAGCGAGAGAATTAGCTTTCTTATCTTTAGTTCGTCCATTAATGGAATACGGGGCAATTTGTTGGGACCCTTATCGAAATTCACAAAAGGAATATTTGAATAGAGTACAGAGAAGAGCGTATAAACTTACTTTCCGCAGCAATAGGAAGAAAGTAGAATGGGAGTCTCTCGAAATCAGGAGGGTTAAGGCAAGACTGTGCCATATACAAAGCGTATGCCGGTTATCCAGCTTGCAAAGATATTTTCATTCGACTCGATAGACCCATTTACTTTAGTAGAGCGGATCACAAGCACAAAATTCAGTTCAGGCCACAGAGAGCAGATGTTGGAAAAATTTCATTCACAAATAGAACAATAACGGACTGGAATAAGTTACCTGCGACAGCCATGGAACACTTTCCTCTAGGTGTACAAAGTTTTATAAGTAGATTAACTAAGGACATTTATATAAGTTAGACTTATTAAAATAGTTAATACTTTAGTTATAACTTTATTACAATTATTATTTTTTATTATTATTAGTATTGTAATAATCACTATTAAATGCATTGGTTTGTTAAATATACAATTATATTTAAAGTAGTAGTTGAATTGGAGTGTCGTGAAGTGTTGTGAAGTGTAGTGTAGTGAAGTGAAGTATAGTGAAGTGACATGAAGTGCAGTGTATTTATTAGTTAAAATTTCCGTGCAGGACAGTCATAAAGTGTATAGGTAATGTTGTTATTGTTATTATTGCCTTAAAATGCTTTAAAATTACAGTGTATTACTATTTTTAGTTGTAATATGTAAATTGTAGTGTTTTGCCACCAGGTTCAATACCTACCTGCAGAAATAATAAATCTATCTACCTAACAGCAACCCGCCGGTCACATAGCAAAGATCGTTAGGGCAGTAGTGCCGTAGCGGTCGCGTCCGGAATATCGCGGGCTCGAGTCTCGCCTCGAGCACGGGTGTATTTGTGCCGTCCTTTCAACTCCCACTATCATCATCGTCAACAACATCTCACCATGCATACTCCCAGAGCTAACAACCTTGGGGAACAAGAATCGAGATTCAGCTAGAATGGAGACCCCTTTTCCAGATGAAGGTACTTGCGCGTGCCAACGCAGGATGCAAGCGCGATTCGAGTTGGCCCTCCTCCTACCACAACTAGCAGGAGACCTCAAAAGGCGCACGGATCGTGGCGCTACACTCTGGTCGGTAGCCGCCCAAGGAAAGTGGGCGAAAAGGCGGGCCGGGCCGCGAGAGCGCGTGCGCGTGCGGCCGGCGCCATTTATAGCCCGCTCATCAATTTAAATAGGGCTCGGGCGGACCTAAGGGCTGCGCGCGCTCAATAGTCATTACGAAATAAGCGGCCAGGAGGCGACGCCTCGGCGGCGCGCGGGGCCCCGGCCCTCGCTGTGGCTCAGGATAATGCTGAGGCCGGGGCAACAGTTGACGCTCTGCTGCGTCGGAGACTAGCTGAAGCTGCTTGTAGCTATGGACTGACTGTGTTCGACGCTATGCTGCAGGGTGAGGCTACGACAGTGAGTGTGGCTGTGGCTGAGGACGAGGCGGTAACGCAGGGTTTGGTTGGCGCTTTGGTTTTGCCTGTGGCTGAAGCTGTGGCTGTGACTGACGTAGAGCCGGAGAATGTGGCCGAGTTTGGGGCCGCGGCTAACGCTGTTCTTGTGACTAAGACTGAGGCCGCGGTTGTGGCTGTATCCGTAGCTGAGGCTTGCCTGTGTCTGAGTCTGCTAGTGAGGCGGTGGTTATGGCTAAGTCTGCGATGACAGGTGGCTATTGCTGCGGCTACGGCTAAGGTTGAGGCTGAGACTGAGGCTGTGGTGGTGTGAAGACGGAGCTGTGACTAGAGTCGTTGCTGTTGTTAAAACTGTACTGAGACAGGTTGTAGCTGTGGCTGCGTCTGTGTCAAAGTATTTGGATGTGACTCCGTTTCTGGATTCTGGTTGTGACTGAGGCTGTGGCTAAAGCTAAGGTTATGACTGAGCTTGGGGCTGGCGACGAAGCTGTTGGTGAGACTGTGACTGAGAGTGGTTGTACTCTGTGTGAGTTTAAGGCTTTGTCTGAGGCTGTGGTATTTGCTGAGGGAGGCTGAGGATGAGGCTGAGGCTGTGGTGGGAGTTGTTGGTGTTGCTGTGGCTGCGGTGAAGGCTAGGACTGAGGTAGAGACTGTTGCTGTGGGTAGGGTTGGGTTTGAGGCTGGGGTTAAAGCCGTAGCTGTGGCTAAGGCAGAATCTGTGGTTGGGGCTAAGTTGTGGCAAAGGTTGAGGCTGTTGGTGTTTCAGGGGCTAATGCTTGGGATGGGGGTAAGGTTGAGCATGTGGCTGGGACTGGGGCTGAGGCCATTGTCAGTGCTGACGCTGGGGTCTGAGGTTCAGGCTTTGGCTGTGTCTTGCAGTGAGACTGTGGCTGAGATCCAGGCGTTGCTTTTCGCAGTGGCTGTGGGCTAGAGTCCGCCAGCCGCGTGACGACGCAGCACAGCGGTGGAGCAGAGGACGGCCCGTCAAGAGCAGGTCGACCCTGGCGCGAGCGCAGAGCGGCTCGCTGCTTCGGCAATCGCTCTCTTCTCTTAAAAAACGGCTCGTGGAACTGCTTTTCTCTCCCGGATCCTGGTTGAATAACTGCCATCGCTGCGGTAGATTCCGTGGAGGTTGCCGAGACCGTTGACGTACCTGATGTTATGGCTGTAGCTGTGGCTATTATCGTGGCTGTTTTCGTGGCCGTTGCTGTTGTAATGGCAGTTGCCGCGACTGCGCCGTTGCAGTGGCGGTTACCATGGCAATTGCAGTGACCGATTCCGTGGCCGTTGCTGTAACCATAACAGATGCCGTGGCTGTTGATGTAGTTAGTGCTAGTGCTAGGAATAATCGCAGAGACTGGTTGACGACATTTTACAAGACCGACGCATCTGGTTTTGCTCTCCAATTTTTGTGCCTCTGTCTATTATTACTCTGTTTTATTACTTATTGCAGGTTACCTCAAAACATAATTTCGGCTAGTTTTTTTGCTATAACCTAGACAAACCAAAAGATAGCAAATTTTAAACGGTTAATAGACCCTAAACGAATTTAAGATTTACGAGTTAGTGATAAGTCTCAAAACCTATTAACAGGTCAGTTTATTTCCGACATTATATCAATGTGCTAATTGAATTGCTGAAAGATGTTATTATATTTCCGTGACGAGTGACCATTCCGTTGATTTGAACTTAACGATGACGGTGAACCAAACAGTTTTGAATTTGTATTCCAAATCTTATTTATTCTATATTTTCAAAACAAATTTTCAAGTAAAAAATATTAAACAAATAATCAATACCATTGTATAGCAAATGCTGAGTGCATCATCAACATACCGCAAAGAGAGATCAAATTGTATTTTTTGAACTTGTTTGAGTTTACGCATCACCCATTCTGCAAAGACAGTGCTCAATAGACAACTAATGGGCGTGCCCTTGCATTAGTGGTATATTTGCTATTTGATAGTAAATACTGTATTATTCAGAAAGACCCGAACAGCTGTCGTAGATGTAATAGATCAAAACTCCTATAACTCCAACACTCCTTACGCTTCTATAATTAAGCGGTGAGGGATAAAAGCCACTAATTCTCTCAACATACAGGTTGAATTGAATTAAGTTCACGTACGTCTACAACTCGACTGTGTTCTTGAACGTTTCAGATAAATACGATTTTATATGGCAGCTTGACGTGGTTCTTTTCTTTCCTACCTTTTTAAGTATGCTGAAAGATATTCGCTGCAGTCATATTAAAATAGAAGTTTCATTTGATGCATTTATTTTGGAAATCATGGAAATTAGCACGGTTTTTCAACGGTATTTGGAAGCCCTATTCTTCGTAATTCGTTCGTCTACCTCGTAACAGTGTCATTACTTCCATTCGGCGGCGAGTGTTCGAAATCGTCTATGAGATCGCCATGTTGAAAGTGCGTTGCTACATGTTGCTGTTTGTTTTAATTTATTAATTATGTTTGTGGATGTTTAAAACGGTGAGCCTCCACACATTGTTTTGTATCGAATGCTAATACAATTTTCTTATATTCGTAAAACGATTCATCATACATTTTACCTTATCATGTACAATTTTTAACGTCAGTAATGTTTTTCAATGTTTTTAATGTAATAAATTTTCTTTAGTGTCTGCTAAATTTGTTATATTCTTTGAAGACTAAAGATGAAACAATCCTTGAAACGTTGCAAACCACTATGCAAATAAGAATAAAAACTTATTTCTTATGCAATATTTATCTCAGAATAATTTAGTGGATTGGTTTTGCGAGACAACGCCGGTGGCCAAAGTATCTTCAGCCATGTGTTGAGCCTCCGATCGCCAGGCAACCCCGTACGCGCAGATGTTCTGCGTGTCCATGAGATCCCCTCCTCCGTGTCAGAACGAGATCTGACAAATATCTGCGCTTAAGGAGTTGACAAAAAGACCCCTCAACGAGACTAGCGCTGTGAAATGAAGAGGCCGCGGACCAGAGCCGGTGGCCCTGGGGCAGCGCGGCACCGACGCGAAGCGGCTCCGGCGCCTCCTGCGAGTTTCGATCGCCGCGCGCGAGGCCACATCCCAGCGTCGCTCACGGCCTGGCCAGTTGCGGCGGGGCGGCGAGGGCGGCGAGGGCGGCGAGGGCGGCGAGGGCGGCGAGGCGGCGGCGGGGGCGGCCGTGGCACGACGCCCCGTAATCAATAGCTCGTCGCCGCCGCCTTCTGCCAGATCTTCGCCCGCCCACCAACCGGAGAATCACAAAAACACTCCAAATCCTCCAATGTAGGTGAGTTATCTCGGAGCCAGCATTACCGACGTGGGGATTCAGGTCCACACTCGCTACATAGCAAGATCGAATTCAGCCGCGATCGGAAGGATAATTCGAGCCGTCGGTTGCTCTCATCGACAGGTGTCCGGGGTTTCTTCAATCGATATCAGAATAATGACGGGCCGTGACCCTACCAAACCTGCCACGAACCATGCGCGATTTTTTCTTCCGCGTTCTTGCCCTCCCCTCGCCCCTTGCACACAAACACACTTACGCAAACACGTATGTTCCGAGACCCTGTCGGAGCTTACAGCCTCTTACGACTGGGGCGGTATCAAGCCGAAGGAGAAACCCGGAGAGGGAAATCTCCCACAAGGCGAGTAAATCCGCGCCGAATCTCACCTTCCAGCGGAAACCAACATCGCGAACTCACTACTCTGGCGGGCAAACGACACCTGGACGCACACGGAAGCATCAATCAATCCAAATGTTATTCTGTTAAATGTATTGATATATTATATTGAGGCGGATCAACCGACTCCAATTGCCTGCGGTGTAATCCCAGGGATTCGAGTCCAAAGCTACGCGTAACTAACAGTAATTGAGAGTTGAATGAGTCGATTAGAGCAACGCTTCAATCTGCACAGACGGACCGGTGCGTCTTCATTTACTTTCTCGCTACGGAGAAGATAGTAATTGATACAATGCTGCGCGAGAATACGGCAAATTTTCGACAGAAAACGTCTTACTACAAGGTCCTGGTAACGAATAAGTGGGTACATCCAGTTGCTAATTTTGAAAAAATAAAAATCCTAAAACGCGGTGTAGCTAGAATCCATATTTTGTGGGACTAGATACCAAAAAATGGAAGGATGGCAAAACGTCTCTGTCCATCCGTCCGTTCTTCTGTGAACAACGGTAGCCCTAAAGCGTTCAGCTCACTTTCTCCACAATGGATATTCCCAAACCGATCTGGCTAATTTCGCGGTCCCTTGAATTTGAAACCGATATTTTAATTTTGGGGGTACTTTACATGACACCCCTGAAAAATTTCCCAAATGTTCAAAAAAATGGCTACGTTTTTGATTAAATTTTGTTGTAGGATAGGGTGAAGGACGTTTAAGAGAATGGTGTGTAGGTCTCATGTTCTTTGAAAACCTTAATTTTTCGAAAATTGCAAATGTTCAAATTTGTTTCAGAAAGAACGTGCACCACTAGTTATGTTTTGTTAGTATGGGATCGCCTCAATTCCCAGTTCTGGGGACATCATACTCCAACACATTACTATTCAACAAAATGACATACGTCCAAGAGTGGAGCCATGAGGTCATAAATATGCGTCATTTCAACCAAATTATTATGACTATTCCACTCGTGAAATTAAAACCAATAGTGTTTAACTATACATACAAAATTCTCCAATCAGGGGAGGTGTATCTCAAAAACTTTATCGCTTTTTTCCCTCCGATTTTTCTAACCGCTGCTTCCTACTGGCCAATCATAAACTTTGACTCATATGTCTTAGGAGGTGGTATTGTACATCGATCGACATGTCGATGTCCAATAAACCGCGTATGTACTATAAAGTAACCTATTTCATTTTAACACAGCTTTAAGTTATTTTCAAGTTACTTAAGGCAGCCACTGCCCTCCGTGAGCAAAGGCAGTAGTGTGTTAGTGAGAGAGTTACCAGTGAGTGTTATTGTGAACTGGTTAGGGCTTTTATACATTCTACAGATGGAACAATGACTCGTGCTGTATTATTTGGACGGTATAATGGAAACGGAAAAATGTTTGGTACAGATTTGGATTCGGAATATCTTAAACTTCCGGGAAAATAAACTTCGTTATTGTTTCCACTTCTGAATCCTTATTTGGAACAGTTCAAAATGTTCTACATAGCAGTGTTCACTGCTAATTTTTTTTAAATTCTAGAAATGGCATACCCCCATCAACTAAGCCCAGATACCAGCCAATAATTGCGAAAGCTATTACGTCATCAAGGAAGCAGAGTCTGTAGATTACCTGATCTCTACATACCGTGATACCATTAACGCATCATTGCAAGCTCTCAACCACTGAGGCAGTGAGGTCTGCAACTACTCAAGTATTTAAACCAAGCAGATTCACCAGACGCGACCAACCATAAGTCACTAGACAACAGTACACGGTGAAAATGTCAATGGGTGACAGCTCAAGCCTTCAATCACAATCTTATTAACCAAATCACACAGGTTACAATGTGCCCAGAAGTTAACAGATTCAGTGCTTTAGGTGAGTTACCGTCTGACCACGAAAACAATAGCTACAATTACTTAAAGTAAACTTTCGATGAGCAGACAATCAACATCAACAAAATTTCACCGATATTTGTGGACAACATCACAAACAAACGTATTTACAACTAAAAGCCGAAGTCAACTCCAATTTCGTTGCTGATATCAAAAGCAATAACGTTTAAATCAGTTCAAAATCAATAGCAGACCTAGTCCAACAGACAAGTCCCTAATGCAGACTAGGAGAGTCGATTCTCGGCTGTCCGAGGAGCGCGTGCGCCAGGCAAGGAGCTCCGAGGCGCATTAGGGGAGCGATGTAATCCAATTGAGGACGTTGATAAGCTTGTGCCTGAATCGACGTGTCTACTGCCTAACCAAACCAAAAGCAAATTGCCACAGGCAATCCGACATACCTTAAAATTGAAAAAAAAAAAAAGGTTGTGGGACACGTCTAGAACTCCCGAAATTGAGACCACACTCAATACAATTAACATCTCTGTCCAAAAACAAATAAAGAACTAATGGTACTAAAACAGCGAGTACTTTCTCGCTCGTACTTTCACTTTCGCAAAGTTACACGAAAATTACTGAAGTTTTCGAAAAATTGTACATAACCTTATTTCAAAATCTATCTTCATTTTCTTTTTCAGGAATACATTTTAAAAAAAAATCTGTATCTTCATAATTGTAGTTGCCGGAAGAGGCCGAAAAATCATTTAATTGTTGCATTTTGAGTTTTTAACGAACATCTACCAGGTCGATTAGGAATTATCAATTTTGGAGAAAACCAGCTGAATGGTTTAGCCGCTAACATTGTTCATAAACACACAGACGGATAGGCGTGCGTGCGTTCGGGCGTGCGCTCAGACAGACGTTTGCTGTCATTCGATTTTTGGGTATCAAGGGCAAAAGAAATGAATTCTGGCTACACCAGAGAGATGAGAGGATTTTTTAGTGGATTGTTAGAGGATTTTGTTTCTAAATTTAGCAACAGGATTTATCCTTTTTTTGTTCCAAGGCCCTGTAATAAGAGTTTTTCTGCCGAAAACTCGCCGTGTGTCACGCAGCGTTACATAACTTTCTCTCTACTGCGGAAGCGGCGGCGTGAAAGTCGAAATTCAACGTCAACTACCTCACACCGAACTCGACTTGCGATGCGAGGTCTTCTAAACAAGACGAACTACAATCCTCATGTAAAGTTTCATTGTTGATAGCAATGAATTAATGGAGGATTCCTCCGGAAGCGCCAAGCGTTCAACGCCCCGGGCTTGGAGACGCGTTGCGTCAATGAAAGTCGCAACAAATTAAAAAGAAGAAATGAAAACTAAAGCAGGATAATCTCACACAATTGGCGAGGAATTAATTTTGCCGACACAGAGATCAGAGAACTGAATAGTAATTTTGAATCGTGTTCCCTTCATCTGACAAGGCGTAGCTTGGGTTCAGTGCAGTAGCTAATTTGCTGTGGAAGAGTGGAACAGGCAATACGTCCATTTTTTTATTTTTAAAATTGTAATAAAAATGTTTATTGCACATGTGGATGTTGTTTTAATATTATCTACTTCATGATTTTTAATACATATACAAACAAATAAAATAGGTACAGATTATGTGCAACAATATTTTGATATTTCTTATGAAATAAACTCTTACGAACTCCGAAGTGGTGAATTTTTGTTTTTTACTCTGCGGGCGATTGTCCAGAAAAGTTTGGGCCTTTAGGGCTCAGGTGTTAATGTTGACTACTGACTGGCGAAGAGATAGACACTTTACCATGAACCGATTTTTCTGTATCAAAGACCCACAAAACGTGGTTTCTGACTGCACGTGTTAGATAATATAATTTACTACGTATAGAACAAGATTTATTCCCTTTTTTGTTACGAGTGCCCGACAATAGGAGTTTTTCTGCCGGAAAATCGCCGACTATTCCTGCACAATTACAATATTTTCAGTTTTATAATTACGCAGTAAAAATGAAACGAAGCCCAATAAAAACTGCCGTTGAAATATTCATACTCAGATCATATACCTCCCATTCCCTATATATTATAAGTAAGAGTTATATAAGTTCATACATAACGCATGTTACACATTTTATTTAAGGTGTAAATAAAAGAAGATGTGTAACATAAAGATCGATTAATCAATAAATTTTAGTTGTAATTCAGATTAAAGAATGTGAATGAAGCGTTATGTGCGAACATTAAATAATGAAACTATAAACTGGGACCCCTCATATAAGCCCATGAAATACTTAGGTCTAAACACCGCTACCAAAATGGAAATATCACATTGAAAATACAGTATTACAGGCTAAAAGAAACTACTGCAACTGAGACCAATAATCAATGAAACAGCCATTTACCACATCACAATCACATCACAAAAATGAAACAGTTTCAATTTTTAATGAAAAAATGCAAATATTTGTTTCCCACCTATTTTCATACAGCGCGTACTAACTGAGTTCTCGTACTCGGGGCGTCACTGCTTGCGACAGCTGACGCCATGCGCCTGCAAGGCTCCAAGGAAAAGGCCAGCCGCCAATTAAAGATTGGCTATTCACGTGTTGCCTTAGGGAACAGCAACTTTTTTTGATTTTCTTGATTTGTAAAAAACTGTTATACTGTGTACTCATTTATTTTATACCAGTTGCAGCAGGCCTCTAGTGAAAAAAAACTGTTGTAAAAGAGCGTGTTAAGAACGAGCACAGATTGTTCTTCTCTCCCATAAGTCGTAAACCGTTGTTCACTGATCTTTGAAGTTAAATCAATGAATACCGAGCTCTATACCTAATTAATCGAAAATAGACCATGTTCTGACGTGGTATTAGACATGTTTCCCGAGGACTCCTCCCCCGAATCACCTCCGTAAATAACAACAGCAGCAATAATAATAATAATAATAATAATAATAATAATAATAATAATAATAATAATAATAATAAAACAATTATAACGTCAGAATATCCAATCAACATAAATATATTAGTGACCTTCGTTTAGCAAACAATACAACTGAGACGAAAATTACAGTTCAGTTTCGGACTACGTGAAACGTGTCTACGGTGTGGTTAGGTACCTACTAATGCGTGAATAATCCAAAACAATGGAAGTTTCCTTTTTGACTTAGAAACTCAATTATTTGATTGTTTTTCCCCACATATTGTCATATTATGCGTACCGACTAACTTCTCATACTCAGAGCCTCACTGATTATGACACAGCTGACTCGATGTGACAGCAAGGCTTCAGCATGATGGTATTCAAATGTTGAGTTCACACCTAATTCAAATGTTGAGTTAACAGCACCTCCTTTATATTTTGGGTAATAAAGAACTGATGAACTATATACAGTACTTGCTATACAATGTTATTGCAGTATTCGTGGAGGCTGTTTGTGTTAAAATGCGGAAATTATTGCAGTGTAATACTAGAGTAATTTATTTCTTGTTCTTGGGCAGTGTACGTGCTACTTATTGGGAAACATTCTGCGTGAACGTGTTCATCAGCATATTTAGTGTTATAGACCATTAGTTATAATTACAAATGTACTTCTATTTCCATTTTTATACCTTTCGGTATAGGACATTTCCCACGGCGGACAATTTATTCACGGTGCAATTATCTGGTTCATTCACCCACCTCCCCCAACCAGAGCGCATATGTCGTTCATTAGTTTGCTTTGGTTATAGCACATTTCTTTCCCACCTATGTAGTTCGGGTTGTGATACATTGTTTGTGTAGAACTGTACAAATAGAAACAACTTTCTTAATGTCTTTCATCTTAAAATCGTGCGTACAATGATGTTGATCTTTTGCTTCAAACGTATAGTACTTTCCTTAGTTGCCAGTATTCAAGATCTCATTGCTTTTAAATTTTTTTCTTCTTTTAAATTACCGTAATACGAGGCAATCTGGATGCCTTAGCAACAAACACTGGTCCGATTTAGCCTTCGCGTTCTGTAGATGCCTTCACAAAAATTAGAATTGGTGTGGGGGTTTCTGGCCCAGTTTAGAAGCAGATCAATAGACTTGTACTAGTTGGAGCATCGACGCAAGTTGTATTGCCATAGTTTCACATCGCTCCGCAAAGCCCGTTAACAACACGTCGCCAAGGCAGGGCCAGCGGGGGA
>BOPP01000173.1:2286479-2301604 GCA_017312745.1 Gryllus bimaculatus
TTTCAGCTCAGCCCATGAGGCGGACGTGACCTCCGCCACCGCCGCCAACGGCACATGTACGCGCCCATCGCCTTCGCTACGAGAAAGCATGACAATACGTCACAAAGGCTATAATGGATCATCTCTGCGTCACGCACTGCCCTGCCACGAACACTGATTCAAGAGTGTGCTTCTCAAAAATTCGGGGATTTTAGGGATTTGATCGCGTGTGTCACTTAATACTTCCTTCCTCAGAAAAATTAATAAAATCTACACTGAACTTTCTTCACTCTCACTTCAGCGAGAGAGAAATATGTGCCCTATAATAATTTTATAAACTTCTGGACAAACGGTATGGTAATTTATACTAACAAAACATGCCATTTTTTACATTCTGTCACTATGTGACAACGTTCCCAGCAAGCAAGCCACCAAACTAGAACGTATTTATACACACGGAGAAATCAGTTAAGCCTATAGTGATATACTATAGAATATATTAGTCTGTAGTCCGTAGGTCGTGTCAGGATTCGGGAAGAGGACCGCCAGGTAGCATCTTCACGTACTCGCCTCTCTCTTGCGCGCTCCTGTGTAACTACACAGCGGCCAGAATTGAGTAGGAATTAGGATAGGGGAGGGGGTTCAGGACACTTCATAGGGGTTGGACTAGCCCTTGGGAAGCACCTGAACAAATTTCGGCGAAGCCTCGCCATGAACCAGAGGGAGGGGAAGGAACGTTATCCATCCCCAGCTAGCTGTGTTCAGCACATTATCTGCTGCAGCTCCCCCCCTGCCCGCCGCCAGCCGCTGTCCCAGCGACGTAGATGCGCGCGCCACTGCCTTTCCCACTGACGTGGTCAGAGCTGGGGTAGAGCCGGGAGGGCCTTTACAGCGCGTTGGGGCAGAGCAATGAGCTGGCACAAAGATCGCAGAAGGTACAGAGGGTACAATATTATATGTCACGTGGCACGGTTCATTGTAACTTCAATTCTCATTCTTGCTTCCCCCAGCAGTTCTGTGGTTGAATGCACGTCACTGCGTGGGAGAGATGACATTGGTTGTCTGCGATTTGTAAACCCCCTAGAATGGTTTTTGCAATGGAGCCACTGCCCTGGGAGGTCTCAGTCACAGTTCACGCCATTGGCGCAAAAATGTGCTTGCCCACGGAGAGACTGCTTTCGCCACCGCCAAGAGAAAACAGCCGGCGTCCATAAATAATGGCGTCGCGAAATATGCCAAGATGCCTCCCACTTCATGTAAGGCGCGATCTACCACAGCTGGTCCGACTGTCGATTTCAGCAATGCGCGTTAACAGCGCTTTCAAATAATAATAAATTCTTCAAGCATTGTACAATGCATTCAATGCCGACAATAACTGACTGCACTTGTGTACTTTCAGCGAGATGCGCAATTCATAAAATTTAGTTGCAGCGAGTGTCAAAGAGAGAATTGGTATTCCCCCAGACACCACGCCGCCCTCGCCGACCAGCCCCTCACCGGCAGAGACTCGTTGCCGCGTCGAAGGCCCTACGCATGTGCAAGAGTAGAGCCAAAGGACAAACGCAGTAAAAGTGGCACTAGAACGCGACGTGCTGCATCGCCTAGCAGAGCAGCGCCGGAGAGAGCGCTCGTGGGCTGCTCTGGGCCATCAAAACGATTTCATATACATCGATATTGCTGCAATATCTTGAATATTGAATATTATTAAAAAGAAAAGGTATATTCCTAACATATTATAAGATCTCTTTCTATTTTCTGTGGGTTTTGCAACCGTTCAACCGCACAACGTAAACACCAGATGTTACTAGTTAATACTGACACTTGGTTATATTTTCCACCTGTGTTGTAAATATGAATATTAGTATAGCATGAAAGTATGTTCCCATTGGTATATTTAGTCTTTTAAAATTATAAAGGCAAACGATAACTATTGCCGTAAATACCATTGCTAAAATAAACAATATTTCCTTTTTTATGATCAGAAAATTCTTTTATTTTTAAAAGCACTTGAGTTTCACAGTTTCATTTTCATTTTTGTCAGGAATTGACAAATTGTCGTTTTTAATGTGATCGCATTATTACATTTGTTTTAGGAAATACACTACAGTTTTAACAAGTTTAAGCATTTGCAATCCATGCCGCAACAAACTACATGATGTATTCGATGAAAACGAACGTCGTTCAATAAAACGGCATGGAAGGGAGACAGGGAAACGGACAGGAGTGGTTGTGCCAGAGTGGCCATCGCGAACGAAGCCGTCGTTTGCACGTTGTTGTGCAGAACGCGAGGTCAAAGAAGACTGGCGACCGAAGGAGCGTTGAGCAGAATGAGACAATTACACAGTGCGCACAGGCTGGCTGGGCTTGCATACGGAATGAGCCTCCAAACACGAACGAGCCGAAGGTCTAATCATCTCGACGCGATTGCCAACATCCGTCCGAAATAACTCGAGGCCTCTCGTCAACAGCCGGCGCAAAGGACGCACGGACGACTCCGTTAAGGAAACGACGTTTCGAACTTCTAGTTAGCCTCACATCATTCTAAAGCTCTGTGCATCTGCCAATTACATTCCTAATCCTATGTGATGCCTATATTTTATACGAATTTGAAGAGAATGATGAAGAAGGCAGACAAAAGAGAAATTAAACACGGGCAGGCAATATTATCAGCATATTTTCTAACTCATTAGGTACGCACTAATCCATAACCCGATCTTTCTTAATTACGTTTGTATAAATATATTGTGGCTTATTATCCATCCTCGGTGATTTATCTCTCAAAAGAGGTTCAGCTGATTCATGTCGTCTTCGCTGAAGAGGTCGGAAATCGACACGAGTCCACAGCAATCTACAGCTAACAGTAATCGATGACCCAATGGTCCCAATAATGAGACTAAATGAGCCAGATGCCGGTGTGCGAGGAAACGGAGGAAAGGCGGGTGCGACGTTTTCATTCGTTACAAGGAGGTGGTAGGAAAAGTGCCTCACAACGAGCGTCTCGCGGACAAGATTTTGTCACTTTACTATTCAACAAATGCGCAACACAAATGAGGGAGAAAGGAATAGACCTAGTTTCAACCAAATTATTATGAGAGTTCTGTGAATATCATTTCTCTGATTAATACTGCACAACATTATAATATACGTTTTCAATGGTGTGATTGGATCGACACACCGCGTGTGTTGTAATAGAATGCACTCTGGCGAAGGTTAATCTCAGTTTAAATTATTGCTTGATTATTTTTTGTTAGTTTTTTTACCTTTCGTCAACTTAATTTTTATTTCAATATCATTTGGAACTTTTATGTGAATTCGCTACATGCGAATCGTGAGTGAACGATGGACGACAAGTACAAGGCGAGATCAGAAACATTTTATTTATGTCAAAAACAGTTAAAAACATTTATGTCTAGAACAAACACAAGGGGCCATCTCATCATTTGCTCGAGGATCAGGGAAACTGAACGAAAACCTGAATGAGATGGGGTCATTGTCCCTGAAGCTGAAGTACAATACTTGTTACAGGTTCTTCAGAATTATACAATCCAAATGATATATAATACAATAAATGTAATTGTTACAATTAATATGACTTTTCTTTCGGATGCTCAGGATACTCTCTAATTGTATAGAAACAGTTGTGCAGCAGAAAACATTTTACTTCTGACTTAAACTTTTGCATCGCATTTAATCGTTTAATGTCATCTAGTACAGTGTTGTAAAATAATGTACATGTATTATACGTGAATGTTTTGTAGTGATCTGTTGAAACTGTCATCTGGTGAATATGATTACTACGCTGAGTATTGTAGTTATAGACTACAGCGTTTGCTGAAAATACATTCCCGCCCTTACGTAAGTCCTTTTTGAAAAAACCACGGGAAAAAAATTTTTTTCCTTGAGGGTTTGTTGTTTTGCATTCCCAAGCGCTGTTTTTGCTATTAAGGTCACCTATAACATAATATTTTTATTTCCAAAAATTTCAGTATATATTTTTGTAGGGAATAATTTATCATACGCCGCTGTTATTGTTGTGTCTTTGATATTTATTTTGGTGTTTATTGCTATAGCTTCTAGGTCGTTGCTCGTAGGACTGTTAATTAACGCATGGTTTAATTCTTTGTGCACTAGTATGGCTACATGTTCTGCCATCGCCATCGCCAAGAGTCAGTCGTCAGAGTCAGCTGTTTTATATATTAAAGTCAGGTATTAAAAACTTAATTTGTGGTTGCAGGTGAGTTTCTTAAATACAAGGTATTTTTTGTGTCATGTTATAAAGTGTTGATATTTATTTTCTTGCCTTTTCATTACGTTCGCGTTCCAGTTGAGAATGTTTGTTTTTGGATTTTTATTTACATCCATTATCGAGTGCTGATTGTATTAATATTTGAATTTGTGGAATGAGTGCGTTTCGTACTTGGTTTGGTATTATTATTGTAGTAATTAACTGCCCTTATTGTGGAGGGAGATTGGAGTTCATTTGTGGGAAAACTTGGAAATGAAGTCTTTGAGGATTTAAAAACCAGGGATTGATGGGTGGACGTTGCGCAGTGTTTGTCTGTTGTTAATGATTTTGAGGAACAAGTTTTCGGTCAAGGTTTCTTATTTAGTGAAAATCTAGTATTTAAAGTTTATTGTCTTTGGTTATACCTCTCTGCTTGATTTTTTAGCAGTTTCTGATAAACTTTACAACCTTTGCAATTAGCCGTGATATTTTTTACAGTTAACGCATTTCCGACTTGTTTCCGATTTAGGTTCCTTGCATTTCGAATAGCGGTGGTTTCCTAATCACCTAACGCATCTTGGAGAGCGCCCACAGTTAACGTTATCAAATCTTTGACACTTTTTACACTGAAATGGTAATTTTTGTTGAATCTAGGAAATACACTAATAATACTGAATAAAAATATATCTAGACCTAAAATGCTCCTTTCCTTGTTATTGTCCTCTGCACTGTTTTCAGCACAAATAGTCAATGGTTTTCTGTCTTTTCCGTGAAGGCGAGTTACATTGATTACCGGGTATTTTTTCACTAGTTCTTCTGTTTCACTATAATAATGAGTGAATATCTTTAATTACAATTGAAAATGTTTTTTTTATTCTTGGGTCACGAATCGTGTGATACTCTGTGTTGTTTTCATTGCAAAATTTACGAAGATCTATGAAATCGTCTACTAATTTAAGTTTAACTTTTAATTTGTTTTCTTCTATTTTTGTTGTGAAATCTTCTTTAACTACACTTTTAATGTCTTTCTTTAATAGTTGAAAATTTTCCGTCTTCTTCAGTCGTTTTCTGTTTCGTTTTTTAATGTTTCGAACCTGTTTCCCGTATGGAGAGCATAACGTAAAACAATAATATTTTTGTCGTTTGGGCTCACTGTGTTGCAAGGGTGGCCAACCAGAGCGTTGGCTGTTTTGTACTTGCGTTCGAAGGTCCTGTAGTTGCTGTTGCAATTGTACCAGTTGTTGGTGCTGTTCCTGAAGTTGATGCTGCTGCTCCTGTATTTGCTGATGTTGCTAATCTATGATGAGCTGTTGTTGGTACTCCAATGAATGTTGCACGGCGTTGGGTGTAGTGTTGTCCACGGCCTGCATCGCTTCTTTGACGCTCTGTCCGAGGACAGAGCACAGCAAATCGCTTTTATCTATATTACTATTAGTTAAAGAGATGCAATGACTTTCGACTGTACTGCAGTCCCTGCACGAGCAGTCGCAACGCAATGCTCAGCTGGACGGCCACCGCCTCTCGCCACTGCTGTTGGCAGCACTGACTCACTGCCTACGATTTCCGGGTCAATATCGATCAGGTATTTGTCCAGTTTCCCCGATCCATTGAGAAAAAGGCTGAGATGGATCTTTGTTTTGCTTCTGGACACAAATGTGCACTACGTGCACGTATTGTTCAGCTCTTTCGGCTTGTAGTGATAGGAGTGGAGTCCTGGGGTGTTACTATTTTGTTAGCATCACAAAAGAATCAAATATATAATGCAAATACGTTTTCTACGATTCTAGAGACCTGATCCTTGAATTGAATCCATGTAGCCTACCTTAATAATATGATCATTCACCATTATACTGGGAGACTTCAACTTCCCATCTTTACACTAAACTGGGCCTGGTACCGAATATGTCCCATCTGAGGCAAAGGAGTTCCTGAAGGTGGATGAAAACTCTTGCTTCACACAGATGGTAACTTACGAAACTAGGTTTCATGATGGACAGAGATCCTCAACATTTGACTTGATAATGACAAACGACAACTCGGCTCTATGAGTTCCAAGTATAGAAAGACCCATTACAAATAGCGACCATGCTGCCCTGCGCACTGACATACAAATTGAATTTACTAAGCCTAATCTAGCGCCCGAGACTTGCAAGACGTACCGTCACGCAAAGTTTGAAGAGGTAAGAAAATACTTTTTTTGAACACTCTAACCTCCATCGCAAGACTTCGAAAATAGTTGGCAAACACTGAGACGCAGCATTATTAACGTTCTGCACCGGCTAAACAAAAAATTACAAACATGGATTGGTGAAAGAATATTACAACCTACACGTAAAAAGAAACCGCTGTGAAAATTTAAAATAACTAAAACCGATCTTACCGTTAGAGTTTTAAATAACTGCGTAACGCATTTACAAGCGTGATTAGAAATCGTAGGAGAAACTACCAACGTGGTATTGCTAAAAACCCAAGGCAAACATCTATACTCATACATCAGAAGCCAAAGCAGTTGAAAGGGCTTTGACCCTTCGAAGAGATGACGGTGAATTGGTGAGCACCCGACAGATATCGCTGAGGTTTCTTCAACGGGTGTTTCGAACTCCTACACATTTGAATCTAACGCCTTTATCCAACAATTAATCACTGATCCATGTGCAGGAATACCTCAAGATGTTAACTTTGGAGTCTCAGGTGTCGACAAAATGCTCACCTCCCTGGATCGCCGTCTTCCATCACCACTTCTGACGGCGTTCGAAGAGGAACATGCGCCTACTCTTCACAACACCTACCGGAAACCCTCGATTCAGGAACGCTCCTTGGGTTTCTCATATTATACCAATCTTCAAAATGGGTATACAGACCGATCCGAGCAACTACAGACGGCAGCGGCGGCAGTCGTCTGCGCCGAGGACGCTGCAAGTTCGCGTCCTGCGTGCACATGGTCGTATTGTGATTGTCTCTTCACCCTTCATCATCACCCTATCCTCATCACGGAGGGATACAGCTAAAAAGCTGATCCTGGAAAAATTACTCACGTTAATCGTGTAGCGTAGTCAGTAATAGCATGTACGCTAATAATAAATAATAATAATAATAATATAAAATATTGTAAATTAAATATGTATATATTATTATTAATAATGTAATTGTGCGCCGGAAACAGTGAATTTTTAATAGAAAAATTCTTAATGCCGGGTTCAGGTAACACAAATAGTCGATAAATCCTGTTGCTAAATATAAAAAATTCCTCTAAAACGCGGTTCAGTCAGAAGCCATGTTTCGTGTGTCCTACCGAAAAATCGATTGACGGTAAAACGTCCGTCCGCCCGACCGTCCTTCTGTCTGCCTCTTTGAATAAGCTAAGCTAGCAAGTCGTTCATCTGATTTTTCTTCAAAATTTATATTCCCTCATAGATCTGAATTAACTCGAGACTTTGGAGGTTTCAAACAGAAGCCTAGGTTAGCGTAAAGGACGCCTCAAAGAAAGTTGCAGGTCTCATATTCGTTAAAATTTCAGATTTTTTGAAAAGAGTACAATTTTTTTTTGGGGGGGGCGTCATCCTACAACTATAATATTGAAGATTGAGATTCTTTTCTTAATGAAATCTGTTCCTTAAAGATAGATCTTGAAATACGTCCATGTTCAATTATTTAGTATCATGTAAGTAGTTTTTGTGTAATTTGGCACAAAATATAGGCAATTAAAAATAACTTTTTTTTCAAACACAGCTCAAAATATTTCTTTAAAATTTTGTCCGTGGATAGAATCAAAATGCTTAAAATAATGGTGCGGTCTCATTTTCGTTGAACTCTCTAATTATAGAAAATTCCTAATTTATAAATAATGCGAGAAAATTCGTGCTGTTGTAGCGTTAGTCGTTATACTAGTGTTGACGGACGGACAGATAGACGTATTAGTTAATTTTCGGTATCAATGACCCAAAAACGGATACTGAGTAGATAAAGTGTTAGAGGAACAACAATCCCTTTCTTTGTTTCCAGGGCCAGGTAACAAGAGTTTTTCTGTGGATAATTCGTCATTTTTTGGTGCACGATTACAATATCTTCTCTTCTAACAAAATTACGCGAGAAAGTAAAATGAACTAAAAGAGTGACCAGGACTAAGTCAGGTAGAACGGTCGCCTGAGGGCCACAGAGGAATGCAACCCGTCAGCCATTTGTGTTTAAAATTCGTATGGTTGCCGTGCCCCTGTCAGAACGTCTTTTCGAGTTAAGGTTTGGAAATGATTAACAACCAAACAATGACTCATCATCATTCTAAAGGCAAAAATTGTGCCTTGCCACTGCCAACATAACATTCTGTCCTTCCTGCGCCTTTCACCTCTGCGCAGTTTCTGAAATGTAGTTCGGTTTGAAGTTGTGATAAAATGTGCGATGTAGGTCTCCCTCTTCCTCTTTTTCCAACTATTCTACAGACAGAAATGTTGTGCTTACGAATTGGTTACGTCTGGAAATGTCTTCATGAATGCTTTTCACTTGAATCATGAATGTCAAGTAATACGGACATATTATGAACAGCCTACTCAAAAAAGAGAATATTCAAGAGCCGTGTTTTCGGGTACGTGGGGTGTGAGTTTTAAATAGGATTTTCATTTATTATTTATATTATATTAATTTTATATATGGTACATAATATATTTTTATGCCAGCATTATAAACTGTCTTTTCTGTTGCTAGAATTCGTTCATAAAATAGCATTTTACGGCACAAATGATGACGTAATAAATTTTACTGTATCAATGATTGCATTATCACACATTCATCCAATCGCAGTGAGAGAGTCGTGGGGAGGGAGCTGTGAAAGGAACAATCTACTATCGTTTTATCGCACAAATGTGAAATACCCGCGACGTCACGACACAGTTGTTTCGCAAAATTAAGTTTGATTCTGTTTTAAATTTATAATGCTGCAAAAAAGGAGGCGAGTGGGGCGAGTGGGGCTGTTGGGCGAAAGTAGGGCGGAGTGGGACGAGTTGAGGCAAGGGGAGCGATGAGGTGCGAGTGGGGCAATTTTTGGGCGAGGTGGGACGAGTGGGGAGAAAGAGGGCGAGTGAGACGCAGTGAGGCGAGTGGGGCGAACCGCGGGCCTCCGGCGCTGGCGGCGTTCGGCGCCCCGCGGAATCAACTGGTGGATTTCATTGAGACAGCGCCGGTGGCCGTGCGGCGCAAGGTCGCGCGGGCGGGGCGGGGCGGTGTGGGGCGGGGTGGCGGCGGGCGGGGCAGGAGGGAACGCGCGCGGCCGACCGCTGCGACATCGATCATAGCGCGGCCTCAGTACGCGGAAACGCCGCCCCGGCCCTCGCCCTCCCCTCGCCCTCGCCCTCGCCCTCGCCCTCGCCCTCGCCCTCGCCTCGCCCTCGCCTCGCCCAGGCAGTGGACACGCGATGAGGGCGGACGCAAAAGTATAAGATGCGCACACACAAGGGAAGGACGGAACGGGAAACAAGTTAAAATATATGTAGCTTCGGTATGCTTGTGTGTTGTTCAGTTCTTTCGCTAGATGTGGATGGAGTGCAGCCGAGAGTTTGGGTTATTATTTGACTGTTAATACTATCAAATCAAATCTGAAGCTGATTTTCGCAAGCCAAGACGTTTTCCATAACTCGGGAGCGAATGTGTCTACTTTTCAAATGTTGCTAACCTCGTTTTGTTGATGCTCGCATTAAGAATTCAATTATGTACAAATAAAAGGGTGGAGTAGTAATTCTGGAGCTGGAAACAACGTGCACGGATTGTACTTGTCCCCCATACGTCGCACAATCTTTCAGGCGCACCCGGACAGCAGTGCCCACCGGAGGGTATGCGTAGGGCGAGCGTGGGGGAGCGTGGGGGAGCGTGGGGCGAGCGTGGCCGAGGCCTTAGCGGCTTCTGAGCGGAGGCGTGCGCTGGGACGAGCGCGGGGCCGCCGCAGCGGCGAAGGGCCTTTCGCAAACGCACCGAAGGCCTCACGATCGCCGAAGACTCTGTTGCGACTCGGACCAGGAGGTACTAGGGTTTCAGTGGCGGAATTTTCCACACTAGCTACGTACCTAGGTCTCATTCAGCCGTTGTCTGCACGAGAATTGAAGCTGCCGGCTGCTCCGATCGGTAGTTTTTCGTGGTTTCTCCCATCAATCCCAGTCGAATGCCGATGCAATGCCCTAACAAACAGGCCACGGAGCGCGTGCGATCTTTCCTTCCATGTCCTTCGCCTATCCTCCTCTTATTGACACACATACGCACTACACGACCACCCTATTGGGCCTCGGAGCAAATTCCGTCTGGGACAGCGCCTCGCCCACATTTTCCTCCCCTTAGGGGAGGTATCTGGAGAGGGATTCCCGCAATCCTGGCGTGACGGAGATCACGCTATAGCGGGGAAAAAGACCGACACCTCGCGAGATGAGAAATTCGCTGTACCAGCGGTACTAAAGAGCGCAGCAGTTAACGCGCCCGGGAATATCTACCATGGCCGAAGGACGGCCCGCGCCGCAGCCGGGCTGCGTCAGCGACGCCAACGCACCCAGCGGCGGAGGGGCGAGGTGGAGCCGCCGAGGCTCGCTTGCAAACACTTATTATATCACGAGACTAATGAATATTGCGAACCTCTGATAACTTAACCTAAAATGTTAATCCCCTATAACCTGAGTTGACCAGTGGTTGCTTCTAAGTAAATAGCATTTTGGTTCTGTACCGCGCGAATTTAAATGTTGGATTCTTCATATTACCACACTGCAACATGTTGCGACTGTAATATTACTTCAATTAAATTTTGTTTCGAGAGTTCAAACTCCACCAAACTTAATACAATGCATTATTTTCGAAAAATCTAATCTCGGTGCCATTTTCATTGTGTTTCTGAATATTCTACCAAGAAGCAGAATCCAGTTGTGACTGTACGTTTACTGTCCCAGGAAGTGATTAATTAACTGTATTAAAATATGACTTCGAATTCCCCTTTTTTAAAATTTTTTGCGGAGATCTGTACGATATCTTTCTCCCCTGTCTTTGACCACGCCCTTTCATCACCAAAAAAGTATGAAAAACAGAAAAGAGCATCAAATTGATCACATCCGCATATCCACTTTCATATGTCTACTGAAACGCTTTGTAAACGTTTTGCCTCGGCTAGTGTCTAAAACCGAGTTTTAATTCCGGAAGGGGGCTAACATGTTCTTTTTCTATTACCTTATCCTCATAAAGAAAACAGATGTTCAATAAAGACACTCACAGAATTCACTTTCGACCGAATATTATCACCACAATTTGAGTAGTTAATAAAGCACATTCGCACACGCCGATCACTACGCCTTATGAATTCACGATGCACTGAACACAAGGCCGAAAAACATTCCATCAAGCAACATTAAAAAAACCTAAGCGAGATTCACGTTGGCAGGGCAACTGAGCCCTAGAGCTGCCTCGAGTGCAGGTCCTATGGTCTCTTATGTGCGAGAGAAGCCCCACTCAATGACGATGATATACTTTTTCTAGTGCTTGTCCATCAACCTGTTAAGAACCATCGGAAACTGTCATTGATCGAGGAAGAGCAGTAATACTCTAAGAAAATATAAGTACCACAATTTTTAATAATAAGAAATGAAGTACGGTCCGTTCTTAGCGAACAATCGCTTAATACTATCGCTTTAAAAGCCAGTGGAAATGGCCACTCTCTCCATAGGACCATAAATCTGGCCGGCTCGCTGTAGGACACAACGAAATTATCTCATTATTTTAGGCCAATTTTAAGCGAAATACTTTCTCTATCCGGAAAATATTAGGCTCTTGTAGTTCAAAACTTGTAGTTCTCAAAACTCAATGCTTCAATATCTTTATATTAGAGCCAGTTGATCATAACTCAAAGCCACTTCAAAACTACTTATACACCTACAGGCTAATTATAAGCTCACCAAAACTGCGATTATTATTATTATTATTATTATTATTATTATTATTATTATTATTATATTAGTGCTAATATTACATGCGTATTAGCCTTTTCTGACCACGCTACACGTTCTCTTCCGAGACTTAGTTATATTCTATTCCTGAGAGGGGGGATAGTCATTATAGGAATCAGCTTTTCGGCTGTATTCCTTGGTAGACAAGAGGATTAGGCCTTGAATTATGGAGTGATAGAATGATGAGAAGTGAGAGGTAATCGTGAAATTTTTAACCATCCCAGCACTCGCCTGTTGACCGAGGGAAACTACGAAAACACCTGGAAGAATGGCTGGCACGGGGATCGAACCTAGACCTCGCGACTGCGAAGTTAGTGTGCTACGCACTTCGCTCGGTTATTACCATTACCATTATTATTATTTAATATTTTTAACAAATAAACAACAAATTGCAACTCTCAGGTCATAGAAAAATATAAAACAACTAATTAATTTCGAACTAAGGTGTAGCACACTTCTCTCCCAAACACACGTTGAATTGAATAAGAATATCTTGGATTTAAATGCGTATAATACATTCTTCACATTAATATTGTCCTTAGGTGGGCCGTGTATCCGTGTCTCCTCTTAAACTACGCCACTGGGCTCAAGAAAGAGTTCAACGTCAACGCATTTCGCGTTATTCCCACTTATATTCCATGTCACTCGCCTTGTGACCGGGGGGTTCTAAGGTTCGAGTCGCGACTGTAGCAGGATTCTTGGCAATAGCTAGATAGCGAGGTCGAATTCAACCGCTATATGGAATAGAATTCTAGCGGCCGGCTGCTCTGGTCGGCAGTTTTCCGTGGCTTCTCCGATGAAGACAGGCGATTGAGGGAGCAGTGCCCTAAAGAACGCGCCACGGAACCCGCGTGCACTGTCTCTCCTTTTCCTTGTCGTATCCTCGTCCCTTCCTTACACACACGTACTACACGTCCACACATGCTGCGGGGGCTTAGAACTAGTCCCGGCTGCTGGGGAGCGATATCTGGTTGAGGGGAAACCCACAGGTTGGCGGCGGATCTCGCTATCTAGAAGGGCAGATCTTCGGCATCCCGCGATAAAAACGTGCAATCCACTTACGAGACTAATGACCTTAGATGTTCAAGCTTGGTTTCTCCGCTCAATACTAGGGAAAGGCCGGAGCAGAACGCTATCAAACGGTCCATGGAACGCACGCGATCTTTCCTACCTCTTCCTCTTCCGATCACCTGCGAACTCACACACACTCACATTTGCTACACTACCGCTCATGGCGGAAGGCCATCGGGGCTTCTCCGAACTAAAAAGTTGCCCCGTTGGCGGAGGTACCTGGAAGAGTAAATTACCCGCAAGCCGACGTGTAGGTCGACGTCGGATATCATCACCCACCAGGGAAGGAACACCATTATCTCCGAGGATAACACGGGAGACATGACCATACCAGTTGAAGTTCAAAACCTCTCAATGAAGCCTCAGCCGAAGGGCGAAGGAGGCCTTTCCATGCGAGAGGGCCCTCGACGCGCCACCTGCAGCCGACGAACGGAGGCGATTAGCCCCCCCCCCCCTCTCGATGGCCCTCGGCGCCTCAAGCCGCGAGGAGCTCCACACTTGAAGGCTGAATAAAAGAACCAACAAAGCGCGCTACGCACCATTTCAGAACTAGACATTTTCACTCTTGAGTAGGGTTAGCTCAATATTAGTCGCGTCCTGGCGCTGTTTAGTTTTTTATTCAACGTCAGAGGAAGTGTGTTTAGCAGGGAACTCAGTAGATTAAAGGTGGCGTTATATTGCAACTATTTATGAATTCAACAATATACTCTGACAGCAAACTTAGAAGATCTCTGCAGCCACGGACACGACGGAGCCGCGTGCAGCAGCAGCACGTATGTGCCGAAGCAACATGGAGGCAATCCCACAGCCGCTACGGCGCACTAACTTATAACATTATTTTTCCAAGAATTTATTATTATTATTATTATTATTATTATTATTATTACTATTATTATTATTATTATTATTACTACTACTACTACTAATGAAGAAGGACAAAACGTTTTTCTACGTATGTCCGATACTCTGAGAAAATGAAAACGGAACACGTTACAATCAGAAGATCCGAATCGTGTTCGAAATTGCACACGTACATTAGTTCCCTTTGCTCTCTTCGTCCATTGCCTCTTGCCTCCCTCTGCATGGAATACGCGCTTCTTTGCTCTAGTGCGTCATATCTATTGCGGTGAAACTGAATTCAATGAACTCTGTATTTTGAATTCTGTATTATTTTGTCGTTTGATTGTTTGAAATCAGAAATTGAAAAACTAGAAGAAAAGCGATGGATATTTTTCAGTAAAAAAAAATTACTTTTATACTAAATACATTAAATAAAACAAATACTCAAATAAACGCAATTATGTAGCAATCTTATAAATTATCTCTAAATTCACTTAATTACAACATTTATTGTTGTAATCGTATGCATATTTTTGAATCCTTACATCAAAATATAATTTTAAGAAAATGTGTGAATGAGATAGGGCCGGCATGGATGTTACCAGATGCATTAAATGACGCATGTTTTCATTACGTTTGGCATACCTGCCTTAGATCCAACACCCCCACGCCACACTTCCGTGACCCATACCATTCCACAAAGAACTGGAGAGGTAGATCTCTTGCTATTTTATCATGTTTACGTCTTTCAAAATCATTGGGTTTCCTATATTTTTGATGTGCAGTTCTCATGATTTTTAACTTAAAATGAACCCCCAGTAATTAATTCCCTAACCTAAAATGCCATCAGGTGTCATTCCACGATTTCATCAATTTGAAAATGAACTTGAGCAAACTCTGAACTTTATCGCACGTACAAGCTTTGAAAGCCTTTGTGAAGCACTTGTAACTCGGCCCGGGCCACGCGGAGGAGGCGGTGGCGGAGGCGGCACGTGGCAGCGCCCGGATGGGGGGGGGGCGAAGCGCAAAAGTGCGCTTTGCGATCGATC
>BOPP01000173.1:2301711-2331083 GCA_017312745.1 Gryllus bimaculatus
TTCGTAGTGTTTTGCACACTGTGGGGTAGAATGAAACAACTCGCAGTAACGCACATGGAAAACAAGCATAAAAGAAACCGTATTTCGTATCGCGTGTTAAAAACACGTTTTTAGTTTTCAATTTGTAATAAAAGGTTCTAAAAGTTGATGTATGAAAATTCTCTATTTTCAACTTTCCGTTTGGAGTTGAAAAATGTTATCTGCGATTCAAGGGTACTGAGCGATTCTATGAACGCGAATCGCGGCCGAAATTGCAAGGAAGACGACGTCATCGCGCAAAAGCAGCTTTCCACCGCGCAAAAAAAGGCTTCAGAGACCAAAGGACTCCTTCGTATGACGTTACTGCGCGCTTTCACCATAGTGCAGGCTTATGTCACCGTTCACAAGAGCACATCCACGCCATGAATTCACTCATTTGTGGATGTACAATAACATGTCACTAATCACCACAGAAGAATTAAAAAATTTATAACCACAAATTACGGGCTCTTAAGACGTATGAGAGCGATATTTTGTGCAGCCAGAAAAATGCATACAGAGAGTATATTTTATAATTTATGTTCCTTTGGAATATTTTGTAAATATGTAACCACCAAAAAAATATTTTTTTTAAGTATAGCCTACAGAACTTTGTCGTGTGTTTGTTTGTACACAGACCGTTCATGTCGACTGTCCATGTTTCATGATCAGGAGTCAGAATGAGAGGGATCAAAGGGGAAGGAAGTCTTGCAGCTTCTAATGCAAATTCGAAACAAATTGATGTGTTTCCAAATTTACACATGCGATAATCATTAAACACAATGGTAACACTGGCATTCTCTTCTAAACTTTGTGTAATTTTATAACAGAAGAGGCAATACATTCAGTTTCAAAGTTTTTATAATAACATGCAAATGCAGAAAATGTACAATTTTAATAATTAATAGGTGATATTTCGAATAAATTCCAAAAAAATTGCTGAGTATGAAACCCATACTATTTTATGCTGCTATTAATGTTTGCTTTGACCATGGATACTCTTTGCCAAGTACATGTAAAGTACAACGAGGTTGTCGCAAAAGGTTGATAGAGACGAAATATTTGAAACAGTGTAGAGTGTGCGACAAGAAGAAACCCATTAAGCTTCAAAAACTGATAGCTCATTTGAAAAGAATGCCCCAGTCTTTTGCAGAATGCTTAAAGGAGGACACATACATGTTTATTTAAAGATTTTTCGGAACTCCAGACTAAAAGAGTGTTATAGCATTCGGAGCGAATAAGGAAATTTGCTCTCACATTACATTTTTTCCTCAGTGCGTATTTGAGGAAGCTCGTGAAACTGCCTTGGTTTACATCGTTGTAAAGAAGAAGGTGGTCGCAAGCATTAGCTCACAAGCAGAACTAGACAGGATCATTTGGAGTCGTCTTTTCACGCGTACGTTCCGGAGGAGGAAACAAAACCAACCAAATTGCCTTTTAATTAAACTTACAGAAAATGTTCCAGTGCACCAGTTCTTGTCTCAGAATGTCAACTTTGTTGTAGGAGATGAAATTGTTAGTGCCGAAGACGAGCTTTTTGCCACTTACTGACATTTTTTATATCTAATATTATTATGGTCCTGAGATTGCTCTTGGGCAGCATTCAAGCTTTCCGTGCAGCAATAAAAATAGATTTGTAGCATTTCTTTAAAATCGCCACAGATGTAGCTGTGTGACGAAGGAAAGCTCAAGCAGTTGGAGTTTGCTTGTTGCGGTGAAGGAAATTCGTCATGTTCATCATGTCTCCGTTATCTTCAAGAGGGGGACACCGTTAGCTGGCCGGTGAAGTCGCACAATCGACCAAATATGCCACACACATACATAATATTATTTATTTTGCCGGAAGCATCAAATGACACGTCACACAAAAATATCTTGCACTAAATGCATTCTGATTGAACTTTGCACCAAAGGATGCTGAAAAACAGGGTTTGATTACAATAAAAGATGTGAAAAAGAGTTCAAAAACCCTTCTGACGATTATAAGCTTCTAAAGAGTGTTAAGAAGTTTTTGAGACGCAAGGAACAGTTGCCACTTAAGTGTCCAAAGAAGTTTTACTGCCATTTCCAACAAGACTTTTGGAACTTGAGGATATATTTCTTCAGATGCGCAGCGAAGCCTCCGCCCAGGAGGTCCTACGGTTCGAGTATCGATTTTGGACTCGAGCTATAGAGCTCGGCCGAATTCAGTTGCTCTGTGAGAATTCTAGCGACGTGCTGCTCTGACTGCTCTGATCACTTCCATGGCTTCTCCGATCAGTACCGGGTGGATCCCGGAGCAGAACCCCAGCGAACAGACCACGGGTCGCGCGCGATCTTCTCTCCCCTGTCACCCCTTACATACACACACACATATGCCCCTCACTACCGCACATGTCGGGAGACCAGACTTCAGAGCTTGTCCCGACTGGGGTGATGCCCAGCAGGGACGACTCCTAGGGTTGTTTTAGAAGATTATAATGTGTTCTCTATTTTTTATTATTGTATCTTCTGATGCTTACTTTAAGAATCAATTTCGTGAACATTTTCTGCTTTTCGCCTGCCACAGATTTTGATCAAGGTGGAAACACGCCTGCCAGCGTGAAGGGAATGTCGCGTTTTGTTTTTCTTTGCAAGCGGAGACTCCAGAACCAGGAAGTGTTAAATTCTGTATGATAAAGGAAGAGTATACCAATGAAGATTTTTAGATTTCTTTCATTGAATGCTGACAGGTTTTGTTGTGTCACGATGCGTCCCATCCTACTTTTGAGTGTGACCATCGTTCTCTCTTGAGGTCAGACCTCTCTGAACATGATCCACGATGCGGCCCTTCTTAGTGCTGGCGATTACGTAAGTGAGAAGAGCAAGATTCACAAGAGTCCCCGCTAACACTTCGTTGAGCCAGCGTCGCGAGTGAAACAAATGTGTGGCCGTCAAACCGAAATTTAGTTTGCCACTGAAAATTCTGGAGCGAAACTAAGTGGTCTTTCTGTTGGAGTGTGCAAAAAAGCTGTTAGTTATGTGCAATCAAGAATGCAAAGAAAAGATTGTTTCCTTCCTTGTAAGAGCTGATGAAAATTTTAGAGTTAGAGTAAATTGTTCAATAATTATAATTATTAATTTTAATTAATCATTCAATATTACAAATTAAAATAATTACGTATGTCTTTTATATTGTGATTGTTCATTGTTTACATGCCTTTTTGCACCTTTATTTTAGCCAGAATAAATGTATTTTTAATGCCTGTTTTAGGTCAAATAAATGCCTGAGATCCGGGCTGAATGTATATGATATTTTCTACTGCTTACAAAATAGCTGAACCTCTACTCCGCCGGCATCCAGCGAAACAGAGCTCAAGAAAATGTGCGCAGATGGAGCTACATTTACTATTCACAAGTTTATCTAAATGGACCATCGAAACATTTCCTCAAGAAACACTGGACAAAAATTGATCAAAATGGGGTCCTTGACTGAATCTATTCTATCATCGATATTATCAACAGTCATTCAGACAGATTGTATTTGAATCCTTACCCTCTTCTTATTGATAAGAGAATTTTTATGTGCTACTTTACTACAAATACTTTTCCCGAATTTAAAATATTTATTGTTACTTATTACAATCGTCACAAATGTCACTCAATTTCGACACCTCTGTTTCGGCGAATCTGATCTCATCTCAAAAAACGAGTATTTATTTCTACGACGTAACATTAAAACCAGAACGTTATGATCGACATTTTGAATTGACTAGTTACAAATAAATGTCCTTCCTCATATACATATCCCTGTAAAGATCTCAGACTTTTTTTCTAGACTAGTGAATTTAAGCAGCAATGAGATTCTAGTCTCTTGGGCGACATTAAATACCAAAACAATTATTTTATTTCTTTCGGATAGCGCTACCCGCCAGTTTGTGTCTGGGACTAATTTATTGCAGTACTGCCGTCTTCCACGCAACACAGATTACTTCTTGCTCATGAAAGAATGCGAAATTTACATCAGTCTAACCACACTGAAATACATTGAGCACGTAGAATCACAATGCTCGCCAAGTACACTTTTTCCTCTCCGAGGTAGCCCGCAGACGGCTCGCGGAGCTTCGACGTTGCTCGGGCCCACATTTGCACTTCTAGGAACACGGGCGCCAGCTTCCTTATGGAGCCGTCCCTTTGTAACGGACGACCGTCTCTATTACTATGGGGGTGGAAATTGAAGGAAGCGAGTGAGGTTCAGAGATGACGCACCGTGCTGCATCTCACAACCACCGTCATCTGAAGGCGATGGCATCAAAGGACGTGCGGGACGTCGTTCGTGTACTTATGGCCCTCGCTTATAATACGGCATCGCTAACTCTTTTCCTCCCATTAAATACATCGTTGACGATTAACTCCACTTGCAACGTGATGAAACGATTCAAACTACGTTCTTCCGAGCTCAAAAGGCACAATACAACGCAACAGACTTCACAGAGCACTCCCGTCTGCGTGAGGCTCTTTCATAGCGAGAGAATTGGCTCAGACGAAGGCGAAAGAGAAAGAAAGGAGTGACGCCAGGGGTGGGAGCGCTCCACGGGAGAGAAGACCGTTACACCCAACTCTATGGGACAAATTCGCTGACAATTGAGAAGATTTACACTAAAACACGAACCATCGGCCTAACTTTTCCACCTGGGACCTTTTTTGAACTCAGAAACATTTCTATTTGCGATATAACGACAGCACTGAAAACTGGGGTGGATTGTAATTTTATATCGTAACACTATCGTACGTTTGCACTTCGATCAGACGTTTGGAAGCAACTGGCACTTGGCGTTTTTCTATTTTCGTCGGATAAGAAACAAAGAAAAGAACTTCCTTTGTTTGGGCTGACCAATTGCCTTGAAGATCCGACAATGGTTTCAGCCTTTGAAGACAGATATTACTCTCGCTTCTTTCTCACTTTTTAGAGTGCAAACTTCATCCAGATTAAAAGACGAAACGTCGAGGAAATGTAGAGGCCCTTTAACAATGTAACGAGGTGCGGTTATAATGTGGGTAAAATAGTTTTCCTCTGCAAATACCAAACGTCAATTTCTCACAAACATTCGCAAAATAGCTTATTCTAAAGTCTTGGTAATTCGAGAACAAAACAGAAGTGTGATAACGACACATTATAAGTATAGTTGCAATGATGTAATCCGCGCCATGCGAAAAATATGAAACGCGCTGCTTATATTGTCGAATCATCCAACTTAAATTTTTCGCTAGGTAATTAAAATATGAATTGTGATACAACACAATTTGTTTAAAAAATATTTTTAATTTTTAGTATGACCACGCTCACATATGCGATCGCTTTCGATATGCCTTTTAGATGACTGTGATTCGGACGAATGGAATTGTTCCACATGCGAGAGGCGTTAAAACCTGTTCTCTAGTCTTGAGGGCATTATTGAGATTTGCCTACGGCACTTGTGCCCCTGGATGAGTAGGATGTAGCGGTAAGACTCATTTCGAACCATACCTCACCTCTCGATGGGAGAAAGGAAACAGGAGAGAAGCTAGTGGTTGCATTTGCTCGGCCCAGCAACTAAATGTTCGTAGCGTATGCAACTCATGGCTCTAGAGCAGATCTCTAGTCCTCAATCCACGTGAACACCACAAAACCGTCACGTGGAGTTACTAAGTACACGTGTAATGATAACGAATTATATGTACACAATTTTTTTCCTCAAAGAAATTAACGTTCCTGACCGTCACGCTTCCAAAAAGAATATATCTACAATTGATACTCGACCCGCCTCTATTATATGGTCACGCGACCCGCCCAGCATTATGGTTAGGTACATTTCTTTACTGCACAAGAACTTTTAGGGACTTTTCACGCCAGTTCAATATAATTATTGCTTAATTGAAAAAAACTCATTCGGCTCACTAAAACAGAAAAAAAGTAAGTAACTTGCTAAGAACACAGCACTTCTTGCTACTTGCTAAGAATACAGACATATTAAATGGCCAGAAGACATCTTTCTTTCGACACAAAGAGTCGAATTCTAACGGCTACCTATTATGACAGCATTTTAATAGCGTGCCATTTCGTATATTTATGGGCATTATTGTATCAGAAGAACGTCTTATTTAATGTATTTCCAAGAAACTAAAAGCGTCTAACATGTAAATATTTCTCTAGTTAATAACATACAATATTTTCCTCTACTTAAATTTCCAAATTTTATATTTCCCTTTAAATATACATTATCCTTGAAACTTAGATCTAAAATATTTCAAATACGTTCTTTAAATAGTTTGTGGTTGACTGAACAGTCAGAGAAGAGGGATCCATTTTATAAAATTGAGAATATCGTAACGCATAATTCATTTGACTCTTCGCCACTCGCCCTACGCTTTAACTCAATCCTCTTTCCTAAGGAATGGCTTCCCTTGGCTTCTCAATGGGCAAGGGGGAAGATGCGGGAGCCCACTTCTCCACAATATTTCCCATACGTCCTGATTTTTTCTGTATTTTTCTTTCTTTTTTCTTTTACGATACAATACATCGCGTTAATGCCCGGACGCTCGCCCCCGCGCGGAAGCACAGCTGTCTCAACGTAACTCCCAATGAAGCAGGAAAGATGTAAATAAATAAATACTAAGAATGCTTCTTCTTTTAAGAACTAACATATTTCCTTCTTTAGTTTTTGAATGGTTTCCTCATAAGTAATGTAAATGTTTTATTTAGTATTTAGGGACAGTATTTCTACTCAATAAATGTGATTCTCATGTTCTACTGAATATCAGTAACAATTTTATTACGTTTGGTTTTAACAAAGAACCATCGTTCATGTAATGGAGTGTTCTCATTTAAATTGTCTTCAAATTAAATTTGGAAGTCGTGGTTTGGGAGAAATTTTCTTTTGGATCGAGCAGTTAACTGAAAAGAAACGCAACACGAAATCTCTTTTTATTTCAGTGAACGAAAAATTGAAACCTGGCCTCTCGCCGCAACGCCATCATTATAATATTGGGAAATAAGAGCAATCGAAATAGTGATGATGACAAATGAAAGTAGTCTTCTCAGCCACTTTTAGACAGACTTTCATTAGCGACATAATCACTTCAAAAAACACAATTCTGATTTTTAGAGACTTATTCAACATGTCACGAGGCACAGTATCGCCGCAAACAAAACCTAATTCCTTTTATCATCTCGAACTTTGTACATCCGAACATGAACTGCTGTCGGTGAGTTCAGGGTAAGAGCTACATTCAGACGACAAAAAAATGCAATTTGTAATTCTTCTCTTTACTTGTACCTACATTCTCTCCGTTGGTATATTTCATTTGTCGGTCGAGGGGTCCATTAAGAATTGGCTTTATCTCTTCCTGTGTGCACATCAGGGATCTATTTCTCTCGGAAGTTCATCTTTCTCCTGGGGGACGGAAAGCGCCGAGGGCAACCTGCGCTCCCCAAAACGGTGAACGGGCGAGGGCGTTTCCCTCTTTTAGATTGATTGCTTAGTGATTCCGGGCGCGTCGACTGCTAAGGTCGTTAGTCGTGTAAGTGTAGTGAAAGATTTATAGCGGGAGATGGCGAAGATCCGGCGCCGACTCATATGTCGGCTTCGGGGAATTTCCCAGCGAGGTATCTCTCACCAGCGGGGCACTGCCCGAGCCGGAACAAGCTCCAAGCCCCCGAACGGTCTCCCGATACGTGTATGGTGTAGTGCATGTATATGTAAGTAAGGGGAGACGGTAGCACAAGGAAGGGGAAGGAAAGATCGCGCGCGGTCCGTGGTGCGTTTGTTACGGTACTGCTCCGGTAGTCGCGAGGTGTTGACCGGAGAAGCCACGGAAAACTGGCATCCGGCCACTTGAGTTCTCCCGAGGACCCCCCGGTGAGAGGCACTGCAGTGACCGCAATTGATACCTTTAGTCACTTACGCCGCTTCTCATTTAGAAATTTACAATACAATTATACGATTATTCCATTGTCAGATTATTGCAGTAAATGATTTACTAATTTCTATAATACTGCAAATTCTCACTATAAATATTTCTACCAATACAATATTCTAGAAATAAATCGGCTATATCGAGTATTTCGCCTGCATGTACTTTGCAATCACGTGATACAACTTGAAATTCCAGGAAATGGAGAAAAGGGCTACTGGGCGTTCGCCAAAAAGCCATTCTTGACGCCTGACCGCAACGCTCCGCAAGTATGCTCCTGCCCTGGCGCTCCAGGCCACGTGTCCTTCCGCCAAGTGCTCGACTCTCCGTTTCAGAGGCAGTCAGCGTTGGCTCAGTATTGGTGGCAGAGTATTTCAGGGATACTATTTCTACAAGACGTATCGAACTCAAATGAAAATTGAAAGAAAAAAAACACGAAAAGTGAAGTGAAAAAGGACGCGAAGGAGTGTGCGAGGCCGTGCCGAGAGCTGTTGGGGTGAAGCGGTTGCTGGGAAGAGGGCCACGGGCGTTGAATCGATTGACGGTTCCGAGTACGTCCAACTGCCACGATAGTTAGTCCCGTTATGGCAGGGAATGTTTTATTCCGGGCGGTGGCGGTGTTCCTCTCCTGCTGGTTAGCAAAATCTGGCTCCTACCTACACGTCGGCGTGCAGGGATTCTCCTCCAGGTATATCCTCATGGGACTAGCTCTAAGCCCCCGACTGGTCTCTCGGCATACGTGGTAGAGTGGTGCGCGCATGTATACGTGTAAGGGTGTCCGGTGGGGCTCGACCACTGTGAGCGCGTCCGGACGCCGGCGCGAGTGCGAGATTGGTGACCGTCGTCCGGAGAGCAGCCGTTGCGGCACCCGCCAACTGGGAGAAGGCAGGCCTGGCACGCGGGGGCGTGCCACCGCGCGGGCTGCCCCGGCCCGACCCGACCCCGGCCCGAAACCGCCGACGGCATTCGGCCCGGTTCTGCGCCCGGCCAGAGCGGACACGCCCAGTGCCGCAGAGTATCAGGTGGTTGCGTTGGTCGAGTTCATGACCTCCCATCAGCATTTCTCCGGAAGACCCACAAAGCGTGCCGAGGCGCGGCGGGCGGGCGGCGCACGCGCTTCACGCTTCGGGCGCTTCGACCGCCCCCGCTCCACCTCGCACCCGTATTGAGCGCCGGCGCCGCGCGCGTGCGGCGCGCGGCGCCGCGGGGCGCCGGCGCGCTGCGCCTCGCACCTGTCGTAGCACCCGCGTGCAGCACTCGTCCCCTGCCAGCACGCCTGCACCGTGTAGCCCTCGCGGAACTGCGTCATGGCCAGTCTGTGTCGCGCGCGAATCCGGAGGACTGCGGATCCAGAGGCCAGCGTGCTTCTCTGCTGAAGCAGCACGCCCAGCGCCTCCACGGCCGCCAGCGCCGCGCACGCTCCCACGAAGCCCACGGGTGGCGACGATGGCGGGCGCCCTATCTGCCACGGGCACGGGCGGTGGTGCGGCGGCCTCCGCAGCCCCCCGCGCCTCGCCGCCCGCCGCCGCCCCGCCCCGCCCCGCACCGCCCCGCACCGCCTCCGCTCCCCGCCACGCCCCGCCGGGCTCGATTCTTGCCAAATTATCAGCGGCAGGAGGGCGAGTGCGTGATCGTCGGAGCTCGCCGGCGGCGGTTGCGGCGGGGCGGGCGGCGGGCAAGTCGGGCGCACGGGCGAGCCGCGGGCGGAGCGGGCGCGTGCGGAGCCGTCCAGCGGGGGGGGCCCCGGCACGCCGCTCCGCGTCGGCAGCACCGCAGCAGCACGGCGCCCGCCGCGATAGATTCCGGCCCCCGATCCGCCTCCGCCTCCCCCCCGCATGGAGCACGTGCCTGCCGCGCGCTGTCAGCCGCCGCCGCCCCGGACGCTCACCGTAGAAGAAGAGCCTCCTAGCCCCGCGACGGCGCCGCTCACGTCTTTGGGAGCAGCGCCTCCCGCGCGGGCGTCCATGGCGCGCGCGGCGTGGTCCGCGCCGCGCCGCCCCCGCCCCGCGCTCCTCCGTCCGCCTCCGCTCCGCGTCCACGTCCGTCCGCGGCGTCCCGCCCCAGAAGGCGCGGCACTGCTCGCCTGCCCCTGCGACCGTCGCCGCTCGCCCGCGCGGGCGCCCGCACGCCGGCCCCAAGCGCTGCCGCGACGTCCTCGCTCGCTGCGCTCCCTCCGTCCGCCGTTCCTCGCCTCGTCGCTCTGCTGCCGCGCTGCGTCGCTCGCGCTCCGGCCGCCGCACTGAGCGCGCGCCGCCTGGCGCGCCCCTGTCCCGCGCCCCGCGCCCCCCGCGCCGCCCCGCCCCCACTCTCACCGCGCCGCCCGCGCGCATGCGCACCGACGCCCGCCACCGCCCGCCACGCCAAAGGCGAACGACCCGCGCGGCCAGGCGCGCCGACTGCACGCCCATTGTTGCAACTCGTCTTTTTCCTTTCTCGCTACCGCTTACGCCGTGGAGAGAACGTTATGTAATGCTGGGCGAAGAACAACCAAGTTTCGGCAAATAATGCTTTTATTACAGGGCCCTGTCAACGAAAAAGTGGATAAATCCAGTTGATAAATTTAGAAAAAAATTCTTTAACACTTGGTGCAATCAGAATCCATGATTTCTTGGTCCTTGATACCGAAAAATCTAATGACAGCAAAACGTCATTATGTGAACTACGGTAGCGGTTAAACCGTTAAGCTGATTTTCTCCAAAATTCATTATCTCCAATCGATCTGGCTGGTCGCGCGAAGCTTTCAATTTGAAACCGATATTTTAATTTTGGAGGGTACATTACATTAAGCCCCTGGGACATTTTGAAAATTTACAAACAAATGACCCCATCGTTTTTAATCACACTTTGTTTTTGAATAGTGTAAAGGGCATTTAAGAGAATGGTGCAGGTGTCATGTTTGTTTAGAACCCTCATTTTTTGAAAATTGTAAATTGCAATTTTTTTCGGCATCTTATGAACAATTACAATTATAAAGGTAGAGATTTTCGAAAATTTGAGTACGCGTAGTTTTGCGTGAATTTACGAGCGAGAAAGTGGGTGCTGTTTTAGCAGCTAGTTTAGTAGAAGTAGAGAACTTTCTTATCGCAGGGGGACCCACACGTTTTTGTACTCGGTTGCCAGCGGAATGTAAATCCGTCCTTGATAAAACTTTCAAGATTCAATAAAACTTTGCGAAAAATAAGCCAAGTCATGAAGTAGGATTACGTCAATTGCGCTAAAAACAGAACCGATCCCTCAGCGATGGACCCCACAATAAAATGCAATGTATATTTAGAAGCAACAATTTCTGTATTTTAGAATTAATGCAGATTGCTTAACAACATATTATTATTTTCTGCAATTTTGTATTTAGATATTTTCAATTTTCGAAAAATGAAAAGGGCAAATTTATTTTGAACCTGTTCTCTCCTTACGAAACTCTCGCGAGGACAGATGCCTCGTTCAGGTTTCAAAGAAATGTGTCGCCATTCACAACGGTCCCGCAACATCCTCACTGCTATCTACGTCGGAAGACTAAAATAACGTTGGAATGTGGTTATGAGAAGGCCTGGTTCTAAAGGAATCGGAGTTTCTACGGCACGATTACGCATGTTGACACTTTCCAATTTTTTGTAAACATCCACTGCGTTCAAAGACGAAACTAACAGTAAGTACTTAGAAATGTTCCCATCATGAAAGTTCCAAGTGATGAAACAGTGCCTACCGGCAAAGTTGGCTCAGGGTATCAAGTGACGTCACTGCAGTACCTGTGACCGCAGGTCCTGGCTTCGAGCCTCGTCGATGGCAGGATTTTACATTAGATAGCTATATAGATTTCAGCTGCTATCTGGTGGAGAATTTTAGCGGTAGTCTGCTGTGATAGGTTTTTTTCCCGGTGTTTCTCCGATCAACACCAGGCGAATGCCGGAGCAATAGCGTAAGAAACGGGCCGTGAACCGGGCGCCTTCCGTCTTCTTCCTTGTATTTTCCTCACCACTTACACGCATTTACACATTCACGCTTTTCGTTACCACTCATGGCGGGAGATGAGGTGGGAACATAGTGCTTGTTCCGGATGGGGCAGTGCCACGCTGGTAGGAGATATAGAAAGATTTCTGTAAGAAGGGGCTGCTTTGGCATCTACTGCTTGGCTATTGCTGGCTACATAACAGCAGTTCATGCACATGCACTGAATACATCAATGCGTTTATTTACGTTATCTCACTTGTAAGTGGCTTCATCACTGACTCTTGCAATGCCATTCTCCTGCGTGTCATTATTTTCCCGACACGTAAAACTGGACCCTCGTTAGAGTAACTCCTCTAGACCTGGCTGGGGAAAATCTTCGCATGCGTCATAGGTGGGCGCTGGATCTTGCCAGACAGAGGACTTCACCCATACTTCGCGCGGTAAATTATCCACTACACTTTCAGGACTAATGACCTGAGCAGTAGACGCCTCCAGAATCACAACAATAACTCGTTTCCTAACCAAAGATAGAAAACGACGCTGAAATCCGTCGTCGAAACTCCTCTGGAACACGACTGCTCAGGGCCCAGCTTCGGTGCTCGCGGCAAACCAACAACCATATATGAAACTAGTGGCCTTCTGAGCAAAGACGCTCATGATAAAAATCACACAAAGTGGTTTAGCCACAAGGTGAATCTAGATCGCACAATGAATCACACTAAATGAATATTGTGATATTGGACTTGTCTTCGGCGGATACCACAGCAAATATTTCACATGCATTGCGCCGTGCGAGCCCTGCAGGCATTTTAAGACTATGACCAATTAAGAATTGCTGGAAATGTTGCACAGTTCCAGTATAATAAATTAATTCGAGCGCATTTTCTTCAACGACATTAATGACATAACGATTACACGAATATCGAACTCTCGGTAACCTTACTCACTTATCATCCTGTAAACAAGGTTTTTTCGAAACCCAAGCAATGATTTACTTTTACCAGAAAAATATTTGTTTTATAGCTTTTTCTTAGTCCACTCATGTGTCTCTATTAACAGCCAAATTTGTCGTGAATAGCTACTTATCATTTTTAGAATTTCTATAGCCACATTTTTAGATTTTTTATAAGACTTTGACGTCATTGACCTTAACACGTTGCTTTTAAAATTACCATCGTAATTCATGGTATTACCTCAGATTGGACACCCTCTTACCTCAAATATTGATCGCGTAGAGTAGACATAGCGTACTGGCAGGAAATTTCCCATACCTAATTGAACGCGTGTTTTACGTTCCTTGTCCATCCTTACAAATAGTAATCTCCCAAAATATATATCAGGAAGTGAAAACTTTTCCTTTGCGGAATTGGACTAAGAAACATAGAAAATAAATTACGGCAGAAAGTGTTTTTGTATCTTCTCAATTTCATCGCAGCCTGTGTACCACTGCGACTTTATGCACATTTCATTATTATTCAATGAATTTGGCCACAGGGTTTTCATCGATAGACAGAATTATTTTTCTATGTTGGTTCAGGAAACGCTTCATGTAAAAGCATCAATCTGTCCTAATACACGGGTGGAATCGAATGCTTTCTCTTGTTTGTATGCCTCAAGGAATTTTTCAGATAAATAATTCTATGTACGATTGCTTACCATAGATACATTTTTCCTGTGTTTTTGTTTTGTGAAAGTCGTCATTTCAATGTATAAACATTTCCTGTAATGCATTTTGCTAACCCAAGAATCATTTGTCCGTTTCATATAACGTATTTTGAAGCCTCCCCCTTCCCCACAAGTCTCAGCTGATTGTTTGCGTTGGGTTCTAAGCTCTTGGTGCTCACGCTTTGTATATTCGTTTTACTTTCTTTTTGTTAGATCTTTTGCTTAAACTGGTGAGTCTTTATGTTTGAATAAATCGAGAGCTATGTTTGATAGTAATGTATGATAGCAATGGTTTATTAAGATCATCCCCATAGCTTCTTATTCACATTCTTTGTGACATTTAGTAATAATTTTCTTCTTTCACAATGTCTAACCTGAAGATGGGGAAGAGTGAATTCCCCGAAATGTCGCACTGCAAGTCTTAATAAACTTTTTATCATCTGATTGCTCTGCAAATCTTAATAAACTTTTTATGTGATTATATGTATAAATTGTCTGTTGTAGAAGATCCTATGGCAAAATTCATTGAATAATATATGTTACTGTTATGACCGACAATTTTTTATGTTTGATGTTAATGCACATTTCTATGACTCCAAGTTCTCTTCTAGTCTCAGGAGGTCTTGGCCGCGATCACAACGCGCGCAATACTCACTGTCGTAATTTTCAGCCCCCGATTTCGTCAATTTAAACATTTCTGTCGTTAGTAGTATGTAGAAGGGGGATTTACCAGATTTCTAAACACCACATTTTTCCATTTTGAGAATTCCAATCTGTTCTAAATTTTTCAATAATTTTTACAATATTTACGACATTTTCCCTTAAAATATCTCCTACTTTTGCCATTTCTATTAATTTTTGTAATTTTCATGTGCTGAGGTCCATTGATGCTCCCAGACTAGACTTCCAGAGCAGAAAAGAAAGCTATTTTCGATTTTTAAAATTGTTTCACTAATTTTCACGAAATACTCATCAACATTCTCGAAATGTATGCATTTATGATTTTACGCGTTTTTAAGCGTTGACTTCTGATGAGGCTGCCAGACCAAACTTTTCACAAATTTGATCAAATTATGAAGTTGAAATCATCAGAACATATTTCTTTGAAAAATGTGATACCTTGTTTTCAAACCCTCTGTATTATTGCGGTTATAACTTGTGGAATCAAACATAGTTTTTAAAATTTAATTATATTATAAATGTATTGAAACTCAATCAAATTATACATCACATTAGGATATAAAAAGTTTATAGATTTAATCAAGGATCGGGAATATCCTATTGTTGATGTAAAAATGTACATTCAAAATTTGGAGATTCGGTTGTTGTGGATCTGATTTCCAAAAACTATTGTCAGATTTTTAGTATATTTTTCCGAATTAATTATGTCAGGTGAAGAAAACGATTTTAAAAAATCCGAAAGTAATTGGGATTGGTGTATAAAAGGTTCCAAGACAAAGATATTGTTGAATTAAATTTTTACAAGATTAAATATCAACATATACAACTTTTTTATATTTTTGAAGAACTCCATATTCGAATATGTACATTTTTTAATTTGAAGCTTTTCATAATTAAATAATACTAATTTTAAAAATGTTAAAATCGATTTAATCACAATTAATTTTTTAATGTTTTTTTATTAGCCTATAAACTGGTTTATATGCTAAGAAATAAAAACATAATAAACGTGGTTGAATCTATTATCATCAAAATCATGTTTTGTCATCATGGTTGGTAGTGACAAACGCATTAGCCCTTCAAAAATTAATAAATTATGGATATAGTTCTGAAAATGGCTAACTTAATAAGGCAATTCATAAGTTCCAAGAGTATTATCAATTACCATTAGATGGAGTATTCAATGGTGAAACAATAGATGTATTTATTCATCTCCAACGTGGAGTATATGATACACATTTCATAACGTCTTCACAAAAATTGATAATGATACGTGAGTATATTATTTAGTATGCCCAATTTACACAATTCGACTGTTTTTTTTAATTTCTGGGTTAATATTTCTTTCTGAACTAATATATTTATTTATTTTGTAAATAATACACAATTTACATGTTTCTGGAGTGCTTACATGCTTCTGTAATGCCAATTTTTTGTCTAGAAAACATTTTTTAAAACTAACTTTTGAGTGATTATTGTGGCTGAGCCATTCGAAATATCCAGGTAGAGTATTAGACAAAGATATTTAAAATTGTCCCTGCCCGGACATCCGCAATATAATATACATTAATATTACAACTCCAAAATTTGACTCATTGGAGAACCTGAAGTGAAACCACTGAAGGACTGTGGATTAAAAGAAAGAGTATTCACGTAATTGTGATAAATTTCGTTCTATTTGTTGGCTAGACATTGTATGTTTAGATAATTGCCTGTTTTATTTTAATAAATATTTTTCGTATTTGCCAGAGTTATGAAAAATTATAAATTCTGACAAAATATTTGTTTTGTCTAGTTTTGATTGTCACGGGATTCTAGAAATTCTCGAATGTCTTGAATGTGTCTTACAATGGACCTGAGCATCAACAGCACCCTATTCCACCGCGTTACTGGTTCTGGACCGATAATAACCCTACTCTAGTTCTTGCTGGTATTAGACACGACAATACTTCTCCAGCTTCTTCTTCTTCTTCTTCTTCTTCTTCTTCTTCTTCTTCTTCTTCTTCTTCTTCTTCTTCTTCTAACACCTTGTCGTGATGTGTGTGTCAAAGAGGAGTCATGAGACAGAGGTCAAGACAAGGCAAACGGTCATAGCATTCAAGTGCCTTCTTCATATCAGCTAATAACACACTAACAAAGTCCGTGACAAAGTGACATTATTGAAGTACCTACTTGTCAGTCACGAAAACGAGCAATTGCTCTTCGATTTAGTGCCGAATGTTCTCTCCTGTCTTCCACACTTCTGGAAGGTCACTTGTTTCCAACACGAATGTTTCTAGGTCCCAGTCCTCATTAGTATAATGAGATATCACAGTAAAAAATGTCTCTTCTTGTAATTGCCAGTCCACAGGTCGGCGTCTAAATCACACACACCATGTGTGACGCGAATATTAATAAGTTCCTGTGTAAGTTCATGAACCCCCATCTTTACATATGTATTAAATGGAAGGAAATGTATTCCGCTCATATCTAAAAATATATCAAGTAGCTTTGCACTGCTCGATACAGTAAGTGCAATTTCTCAGTGATCGTCAGATGCGCCGTTGCTTTTGTAGTGTATATATATATATATATATATATATATATATATATATATATATATATATATATATATATATATATATAACGTGCGTATAATAGCGGTACAGAGTATAGGCTGAGTGTTGGGTAACACTGATAACAGCACTGATCATGTCTTTCGAAATTTAAATATCGCACTATATCTACCCTTAACAAGGAACAGATCCAAAGAAACATCAGTCAAAATAAACTGATGTAACTCAATCGTTACTGTTAATGATGATGTCTTGAAATGAAATTCAAAACTGCCTTTTGCTTAATATTTTGATCTTTATTGCTAGATGTTTTTACATTGAAATGTACTTCACGACTGAGCTCAATCAGAACTCGGAACAAAACGACACTCGCCAAAGATGGCGCTGTTGGATCAATTTTCCAGTATTACCAACATAAATATCAAAATGCTCTATGATTACTAACAGTTACTATTTTAAAAAATCTCCAGATATAGCAATGACCTTTTACTAGTAATAAACACCTAATTGAAATTGGTAATAATTATATTTAAAATAATAATAATTTTGAACAAAAAATTTAATACAAATGTATTTATACTGTATACTGTACAATAATACTACATACTTAACCACAATATTATTTAAGAAATAATACAAGTAGGTTACATACAGCTAAAATGAAAGGAATAATAAATTATAGTATACAGAGATTAAATGACAATAGAAATTCTTATAAATTCTCTACATGTTATATTTGAACAGCCCAATGCAGAAAGGGTACGTGTTCACATTTCGGCTATTATAATGTTATATTGGTTTGCCTTTCTTCTATCTTTAGCTCTCACTGCGCAAAAAGTTTTTGTTTAATATAGGTGTTGTGGTAGGATATCTTTGGCATTTTTAAAATAATTAAAGATGTTGTCATTGCCAACAATGTTTTTTAACAACAATTATTTTGTTTAATATATTACGTGCAGATACTGCAAATGTATCTACAAAAAATTACAAAATAAAATAGTAATAAATCCTGTTGCATATAGTTTTTTCTATTCCCTGTAAAGCTGTGAAAATGTAAGATGCGCCCTTCCTGCATTCAGTGGTTCATTTATGCTGGTGCCTATTTTGTTATTCACCATCGCAGCACTAGATGCATGGAACGACGTCGCACAACGCCAATATTTTTTAAATGAAGGGTAGAAGAGACAATTGTAGAGGCAAACAACATTTTATTATAGACATGGTTCCTTCATCAAACGCATTTGATACTAATATCAAGTTTATCAAAAGTTTAATTCTCCCAACAACATCCGATATCTCGTCATAATAACCGGAAAAATGTCTCACCAACATTTAAAATTTAATCCGTCACACTTCAAGTAATCATCATCTTCTGATTGTAGGATTGTAGGATCCAGTTGAAACTATCTGTAGACAATTTCTTTTCTTATAGAAAACTATAACATCTAAACAACTTATAAACCTTAAATTAATAGTAATTGATGGAATGTCGTATAAATATTTTATCTCACAATTTATAAAACAAAACAGCCTTCATTCGCAGAAAAAATAAATTATATAATTATTTTTCACCACTTCAATTATAAAACTGTCAAAACTTGACACGAAATGATTTTCCCACCACTTAATTTTCTCCATTCTTTCGAACACTTCCATTGATAGTTTCTTATTGACACTTGCAAACCGGAAAGAAAATTGTATGGAGAACATGGTAAAGAAGGAATATCTCCTCATTTTTCATTGATTTCGAGGAAGAATAATTGGTCCTCCAGCAACCACAGCAATCACAACTTCTATAATTACAAATTCGTCTTCAAAACGTTTTACGCAGACTAATGAATTGTCTGTCACTACATACGAATCACGATGAATGCACTTTCCCATACGTCTTGCAGCGTCTTATCCTCCTGGAAATGAAATGCTTAGGTGTATGTATGCAATGAAGTTGGATTTACATACCGACTAACTCATCAAGAGTGACCCATATTTCACCATTACTATATTGTGAAGTTTACTTTATATGCACAGAAAATAGAGAACATTGGAAGTCGCGAATTTGAAAGAAGTAACACATATCTGGAGGGAATTCTACCGCACATGCGCCGGCATCCGGTGAAGGGATTTAGGTTGACGAATTTCATCATTCTTCCTTTTTGTCGTGTATGACAAATGTGTTCATAGTTTACACTTTGCACTGTTAAACCACCACCACTAAACACGAATTTGACACTAATTCACAATAAGTATGGAAATAATGAAAAATATAATATCCTTAGTACCAATATAGCATGGGAGGAACTATATGGTTAATTTTTTCTTACGTTAATTAAAATTTTAGGAATAATCTAACGTATTTGTTTAGGATTTGGAGGTTGTGTATACCTACTGGGCGATATATTTGCCGTACATTTCCCCATTCCTAATATAAACAATATAAGTATGTTATAGTAAAATTGCAGGGTTTCATTCTAAGATCATCTTGTAATCAATTGTTTGGGGGTGCATATTACAAGAAAATTTGTTTTTTTAATGTAACTTAAATGTTTTCTTTTGTTTGTTTTTTATTATTTCAAAAATTGTATTGTTTTTTCTTTCTAAAATTATTTTCAACTAATCGTTAATTGTTACTTTTGAACCAATTAATCGATTAAATGAAATTGTATTTTCTTTAGGTTATAATTAATCTCTTACGTTTAATCGAAAGGCTTTTGCGATCACTACGGGCAGCGACTTCAAATCCCGAAGAGGCGTCGAGCTGTCGAGCGGCGAAGCGGCCAGCGCTCGACTGTTGTGCCCAGAGCGGACAGGCGACAGGCGACAGGCGGCCGCTGGAAACGGCCGCAACAGAGCGAGGTCACCTATTCCGCCGAGCGTCGGCGCCGAGCGGAGCGTCGGGCGGACGGCATAGCGGACGGGGGCGGGCGGGCAGGCGGACCAGGCGGCGGGCGGGCGAGCGGGACGGTGGCGGGACGGACGGGCGAGCGGTCGGCGGCGAGTCGTGCTGCGGCGGACGGTGCGGTGCGGGCAACGGGCGGCGAGGGGCGGGCAGGGCGGCGGAGAACAACGGGCGGACGGACGGGCGGCGGAAGCGAAGCGGGCGGGAGCGACGGCGCGAGCGGCGGACGGGCGCGGCGGGCGGGCGCACGGAGGGCGAGCGGAGCGCGCGTCAGCCGACGCGCGTGCGGGGCAGCGACGGCAAGAGCGGGCGGCTGGCGAGCGGGCGGGCGTGTGTTTTTAGCGGCGATCGGCGGGGCGTAGTCGGGAGCTGTCTTCCGGGGGCGGGCTGGGTCCGGACGCGTAGCGGGTCTTACGAGCGGGGTGACGACGAAGCGCGGGCGGGGCGGAGCGGGCAGCGTAGTAGGTGACGCTATTGACAGTGAAGAGAAAAACACAAGTGAGTATAAATTCATGATTTACAGCTCACTGTCTTCTTATGTTGCATATATTTTGGTTGTGTTTTAGAATGGTGAAGGTTTAGAAAATTGTGTCTCACAAACTGTGATTGGTTTGGAGGACATAGGTTTTGATGTTTCTGGGATTTCAGATAATTCCGTCAACAGGATTATATAGTCAACATTAAAATATGCATATATATGCGACCCAAAAGCAGAGATAGACCCTCCAGCTATATTTTTGATTATACAATGAACTATGCGTAATGTATTTAAATTGCAATATAATTTTTCAAAATAAATTCACATTTTGAAAATGAATTAAATTCAATTTTTATTAACTTCGGATTCTAATTTTGTTGGCAGAGATGTAGGAAAAGTTGTTTGATTATTTTCTTCCAAAGAAACATATTTTCCTGAAATAAAATGAACAATTTTCTGAAAATATAAATCCTTTGATTTTCGTTACCAAACTGCTTCAGTGGTAAATAGAATGTAAATGTAGACACAAAAAGTAAAATCACTCTGGATATTAACTTCAAGGCGGCTCCACACATGCGACATTCGGCGAATCCGGAGGAGTGTGGAGGGCTGCTTGCGATTCGCCGACCGCCGAACGTTCGGTATCCGCCCTACCCACCTCGCTTCAACCTTCAAGATACAGCAGAGGGAGCGAACATTCGCCGACCACATCGGCTGCTCGGGATTGAGGAGCTCGTTGCTCGGCAAATGCCGAATGTGTGGAGCTGCCTTCACGCAGCACTCAAGCGCGATTGTGCGCCCACGATGGCCCAGGAGATTAGTTTGGAATAAATAATGTTTGCTCGAGAGCACCTTCTTGGAGCATTTCACTAGAGTGTACATAGGTTTCACAAACACTTTATTCAAAAGTAAATCACGAGAGTACAATCGAGAGTAAATCAAAGGATGAAGTAAGCTAAATTTCTGCAATGCGTATGTACGAAGTGTTCTTATAATTCAACAATTATAAATGATGGCCTTTGACGATGAATTCAGCGATGATTCGTAATATAATCTTTCAATGTGAAGACGAAAATGAGTGCGTGAGAGAATGGGCTAGTTTTCAAATTGCGACGATCGAGATTTTGTCACGAGATTCCGAAAAACCAACTCATCAGCACCCGCGCTTGGAAGAATTAAGCTGATTTAAAATATTCTTCTGATAGTATGATTACAAATCTTAAAAGATTTAATTAATAATAATGTCCTTTTGTTTTGAAATAATATACCCTCAAGGAAATAAGGTTAAGTAAGTGATATTCAAGTATCAAACATATCTGAGGGCCTGTTTTTCTCTAGTTTGCGTTCTTTTTATATTTGCAATCAAATTTCTTTTGTTTCCCTTTAATCGGCATAGTAAGTGAAGAAACTAGTATGAACAAATTACATGTTATTGAACAAGGAGACTAAAAAATGTTTAATCCCTGGTGTTCTATTTTTTAAGTTATAATAATTCTCTTTCATTAGCGTTAGAAATAGTAAAGTAATATTGTAATCGCATACTCACGCCATTTTTCTGTACATTATACACGCACGAAATTCTCCGTCATTCGAAAATCTAATTGTCTTAACCCAATACTCCCAACACAAATTTCTAAAACTCAGAGAAATCAACCAAAATGAGACCTATATAATTCTTTTATGCATTATTTTATTGTTTTATAAATTAAAAAAAGAAAAAATTTGCACAATTTCTTTAACGTCCATACGAGCAGAAATACGATACATACGAACAGAAATTTAAAGGAAAAAATTGGCTGTTTTTGAGCTGGTAAATTGTTTTAAACAATTAAAAATTGCCTAGATTTCACGCAAAATTTCGCGAAAACTACTCATATTTCCGAAAAAATGTATATGACCTTATTTTAAAATTTGTCTTTAAAGAACAAATTTTATTAAGAAAATATCACTATCTTCAATAATGTAGATTTAGGACCCCAAAAAATGGCACTTAGAAGTTTTCGAAAAATCACGGATTTTAACGAAAATGCAATCTGCATCATTCTCTTAACCGTCTTTTACTTTATCCGAAGGAAGACAACTTTAATACAAAATCTGGAGCGTTTTAGAGAAAATTTTGAAAATGTCGTTGAGACTTAATGTAAAGTTAGTGTAAAAATTAAAATATCCATTGCAAATTCGCAAAGGCTCGAGCTCGTTCAGATCAATCAGGGAATATCAATTTTGGAGAAAATTGGCCGAACGGTTTAGGCGCTAGCGTTGGCCATAGACGTTTTGCCATTAATCGGTTTGTCGGTGTCGAGGACCCACACAACATGGATTCTGGCTATGCCACGTGACAGCGGAAGTAATTACTATATACGATTTATCCACTTTTTTGTAACGGGGTCCGACAATAATTTTTTTCCTGTCGAAAATTCGCCGTATTCCGGCACGCAATACGCGATAGCATTAACTGAGCCATTAAAAAGTATGTTTCTATGTCTATGTTGTTCAAATGTTGTCAAAAAGTACGTTTCTATGTTGTTCAAAAGTCTGTAGCGTCCTTTATTAACGGTCCCATAGTGTGGCAATTATTTGTTGGCTCATTATTGTCAACTCATTATTGTTTGACATATAACATGTACGATAACTACAAGTCAGTAGTATGAAATTAATACCACACAAACTAAGAAATAATTTCTACTGCGCACAAACACGAACATCAGGTCCGGGAGAGGTGGCTCAAGGCATCATCTGGTGGCACTGCCCGCTGATTCTGTCCGGGAGGTGTTAGGTTAGTATCCCGACGGTGGCAGGATTTTCAGCACTAGCACCCTTTTCCTATTCTTGCTTCTTAATTACCTACGACCGGCGGCGACCTTAGACCTTATCCCGGCTGGGGCGCTGCTCCGCTACTGGGAGATACATGGTTGGGGAAAACCCCGCTAGCAGCCGAGGATCACCGCCACCTCCCGAGGAAAGAGCGCGAAACGTATGAGTGAAACGACCTTTGCCTTTGACGAGCCCGGAATCAATCAATCAACAAGTATCAGGCAAGACGAAAACCAGAAGAAGAAGCAAATTCAATCTGGTTCGAATCGCTGACGTGAGCACATCGTATCCGAGGTAGATCTGATTACAAGTTTGACTGTCTCCGCGCAATAAAGTAGCATAGTGTGGTAGCTTTTAAGAATATTATTATGCCGTCCTTTAGACTGCAGTCAACATAATTTGTTAATAACTAAAAGAGAAGTGAACCAAAATAATGAGGAAATGTCTACAAATAATTGCCCCACTATGGGGTCACTAATGAAGGACGCAAAAGACGTCTGGAAAACCAACAAACGTATTCAGGGAAACAATGGAAAATGTACATTCGACACTGCTACAAATTCCAAACTTTGAAGCACAACTAAAATTATAGCAACATCAACTTCAGCAGATGTAACTTCACCAATAACACCTTCAGTTACAACTCTAGTTCATGCAACATGTGCAGCAGCAGTCGCGCGTGCGAGAGTAGCCTAAACAACCTCAACAACCACAACCGCCAACCACAACCGTTCCTCTCACAGGATTTATTTACCACGACCTGGTGAGTGAAAAATACAAGTTGAAGTTCCAAAGGTTAACAACCAGCTAAAAGGAAAAGAATAACAGAATGCCCACAATACACATATAACATTCGAGTTTCATCTACATACGATCTATTAAATTTAGAAGAAGACGACAGAAACACATAGTTAAAATTTCACCAATTAATGTGGTTGATGAAAAAAATTATTCATTACTAATTCAAGACATACGAAAAATAACTACACACGTCGCTTTTTCGTTTCTAAATAGTTCCCGAAAATAAATGTTATTGTTCTTCAACTAGTACCAACTAGTAAATGTGCTACGCCTAAGAAAGAGTATAAAATCAAAATTATCAGTTTACTAACAGTTCTTGGAGCCGAAGTGAAGTAAGGAATGAATATTTAAAGTGTTCAAGGGTGTACATTCCAAAGCAAAATTTACAAAATTCAAATGTGTAAATTTACGCTGAACACAGCAAAGGATTCTAACAAGTTGAACGCACAAAGACGAAGAGAATGTGATTCATCTGGGCCGGAACTCCTTCCTGACTCATTGCAGTCGCAACGATAACTCAGTGCGCTGATATGCTTTCACAGAGGGGGCATTTGAACAATGCTGCCGCTCCGTTGCCATATGGCAACGCTAGACGCTATTGAGCAAAAATGGAATGACTCCTTCATACAGTGCGTGTCTGTAGGAGTCTCTAATGCCATCTTGCAGAGAGCAAAATATCCGCCGATAAGTATGTTGAATTTTTTGAACAGTGATAAATCGATTCTCGTAAATAAGGCAGTTGGAATTAATCCTTCCCACCATTCACAATACTGGCAAGAATTGATGACAAATGATGCTAATGTGGCAGGTAAGATATTCTCGAAAAATAAGTTGAGACTATATATTTGTCGTATTAAAATAATTGACGCTGTTATTCTTTACTAGTAAAATGTGGCGTCGCCGATGTTGTAAATTGTTACAAAAATGCTTCATGTATTGAAAATGCCTTTCATACCCAGCTTTGTTAAAATATGTTGTTTTTTTTCAGTATCTGGCATTGGACTTACCAATGAATCGTATCAGCTGGTTATACTCCCGATCAAAAGTTTCCAAAACGCAATGGCCTTTTGTGTTATCTCCGAACGGGATATGAACTGGTCTTATTGCAATTTCCAAATTATAATGGCCCTAACTAACGCTTACAGTTTTTGTTTATGCTAATAGTTGAATTTGAGCAAAGCTACTCTTTTACGCATTTTTACTAATCTGCACAAAAATGCATTTACAAATTTGCATTAGCACAAATGATAAATGCAAAAGTACAGATCATTCCCAATTAGTTCCTAAAATTCTGTCACAACATCTTTTACGACTACAGTGTTGCCAACGCCGCGAAAGAAAATTATGACATAGTAAGCAAAAACTGTGAACTGGTATTTACTCAACGCCACCTACATTGATCGATTTAGGAGGATTTGGTTTAATTCTTGCCATTATCGCTAAGATCGCAGCACCAAAACACGAAAAAACACGTTTTTGGAAATTAACTCCAGCACCCCGAGACGCGTCGAATGACGCCCATGCGCCTCGAAGGGTGCGCGGAAAGAGAGCCAGCGCGAGGGACGGAATCGCACATGTTCGCACACAAGCGCACTCAAGAGTGTTACTCGAATACTGTATAGGGATTATCTCAAGTAAAGCCTATTAAAAATCTTAGACTACATTCTGTCGAACGTTTCTTGCATTATCAACATTTGTTGATTCTTGACTTGTACCGAGATTCAAATATCTGTCAAAATGTCTAGACTTTGCATTACGCACCTTCTTTATACAAGGTTTTAACTGCTTCTTAAAACGCATGACGCAAGTGGGGAAATGTAACTATCTTGACAGGTTACGACCGAGACAAAAAAAGTCAGCTTACTTCCCCGTCAGCTACTTCGAAAGATCAAGATAGAACTAGGGCTCTTTCAGAATTCCCAAAATTTTCATTTGTTTGTTCCTGATGGAGCGACTTTCATAATTGGTAGGAAAACGTTTTAGCTATATTTTTTTTAAATTGTAGGTACCTGGTACAAACTTCCCAAAAACGGTTGCATGCGATCAAATGATAGTAAAAATTATATGAAGGTGCGTTAGTAATCAATCAACTGGCAGGAAATGCACACTTCAAATCTGTGGTCACGGGATAAAAGTTCTTCAGTCAAAAATCTTACGTTCGGAGTAAACAAGGGTTAGATTAATGAGCTGTAATCTACATTAAGCTGATTACGCTATATTTCACAATGTTATTTTTGTGGCTAAGAGGGCAACATGAATTCGTTCGTTTAATTGTGCCTGGTGGCTACGCTCATTAGTCAGTCAGTCTTTCCATGACGCGGCCCCGGGTTCGATTCAAGTCAGGCAGATCAGGCAAGGTTACAATGTGCGTTTTCCTTGCAATGTCCCAGTATATGTTGCTATGAGACGATGGTTCTCTTCTGTGGTTGAGAAGACCAGAATACGGCGCGGCCGGGACGTCCTCATAGGCCTTGCACGCACTCGGGCCGACGCGCCACGTACAAACAAAAAACTTAACTTGTAGCTTCAGTTCTTAATTCAATTTCGCCAAAAACTGACTTAAGAAATTTTGATATGTATTATCTTATACGCGAAATTAGTTTTGGAAAGATGTGAATTTGTCTCAAAACTTTATTTCGACTATATTTTTATAACCGAAAATTGAAAAAATTGTCCAGAGGTAGCTCAAACGTTGGAACGTGAATAAATTGAAATATATTTTTTTGGGAGGGCGAACGGGCGCTGGTGGCAATTAGTAACTTTCCCACTTGAAAAAAAGTATCGATTTTGCATTTTCCTGTTCTTACGTTGTTAACAAAGTACAGAGAAAGTATTGTAAAAATGGCGATTTTTCGATTGAAAAACTCTTGCTGCCAGGCTCTGGTGAAATAAAGGGGATAAATCGTGAGCCTATATTTAGTAAATGACTTCCTCTAACACGTCGTGTCAACGGCATTTTCAAAATTTTCTCAAAATTAACTCCATTTTTAATAAACAGTGTCTTCGGGTAGCGTTGGGCCCTCTTATAAGAATGACGCAGATCACATTTTCGTTAAAATACCTGATTTTCATGTCCAGAAGCAAATAATGCGCTACCTCAGAATTTGCTCAATGGATCAGGGTAAGAGGACGAAAACGTGATTGAGGCAGGTGCTACTGACCAACAAGATAAAGTATTCTGTTACAGGCATTCGTATTAACTCTCTTCCGAAGAGCACGCAAGTTATGCGTTTGAAGGTTCTCAAGAACGCAAGTGTAGACTGCATTGCCGTTTCTCAGCATACGTAAAGGCCAACAAAAAGTACGAGTTAATTGCAATTAATATAAATACCGTTAATTAATAAATGACTGGGTACCGAAGGGACATGAGGTGAAATGAAGTAAAGAGTTGGGTACATTTCATTTATTTTTATACTTGTCTATTTGTTTTATTATTTTGTGCTTGTTTATTAGTATTAAATATTTTCTGTTCATTTGTTTGTTTTAATTTCTAAATTTGTACTTTTATTTGTTTAATTGCCGCCGAGAATATGGACAATTGCAGTAATATATTATTATTATCATTATACCTACATTGAAATGTTTGAGAATAATTAATGATTGTATTTACTTGGCTGTCCTCAGGGCGTAGTGGGAAGAAGATCGCAGGAAGATGGGGAAGGTCGCAGAAAGGCGACCGAAACGTCGGCACCTTCACCATGGACGCGGCGTCACCCGGACAGCCAAGTAAATACTGCCTCCGGCCGCGGAAGCCTACGCTTTCATAATTAATGATGCTATACTTATTCATAAATTAATTACCAGTACTATTTATTGAATATTTTGAATAATTAACGCAACTCTTTGAATTAAATAACTTTAATATAAAGGGATTTTAGAAAAGTATCATTTAGCCACAAGATTCTTGTAATATTTTGTCTAGTCAATAGTACATATATACCACCATCTTAGTTATAAACTCAAAGAGAATGAATATCAACATAAAATGCAAGTTATTAAAGACTCAAAGATAATGCAACATCAACATCCTCACGTATTTAATAACTTGATAAGTCCCAAGTTATTGCGAACTTTTCCAACTGAATAGCAAACAATTCAGCACGTCTGCGAGTTACTTTTTTGTATCTACTCTTGGAATGTTCATTTCTGCACATGTTACTAATTTCCGAACAAAAATATGTCTTACACGGCTACGTTTCGTTCTGCGATAAAACTGGGGATTTCGTGCTAGACGAGTTACAGCTTCGTTGTCAACTAATAAATGTGGTTTTATTTGATCATTTAAGAGTATCTTTCTGATAGGTAATATCACAAGGTCCTTTGGAAATTGTCGATAAATTCCCGACTTGCAAAGCGAAGAGGGGATTTATCCAAGATTTTCCAAAGCACGAGTGGTATTTAATACGACTATTCCTCGAGTGAAATTATGACTAACACAGTTCGAAAATGCGCCAAATATTGAAAATAACTGACAGCGAATGTTAAAATCAGAGGTTATGTACATACGCTGTTTATTGGACATGGACATAGCGATCGATGTATACCGCCTCCCAAGTTACATGATTCACAGTTTATGATTAGCCAGTAGGAAGAAGCGGTAAGAAAAATCGAAAAAGCGATACACTTTTTGAGATATACCGTCCTGATTAAGAAATGTTGTATGTATAGCTCAACACTATTGGTTTTAACTTCGCGAGTGGAACAGCACAAGTAATCTAACGAGCTACTACGACGTCGGCTTCGGTAGGAGAGACGGCTGCTGAGGTTGGGCGCTCTGCAAAGTGACAGAGTACTCCTGATGCCGAGCGTCCTGTCTCAAGGTCACCTCCATGATCTGCATCGCTGTAGCATGTCAGGATGTTGTTACTCATACCGTCTCTGTATGTAAATCCAAAGTCAGCAGTACCCTTTAGATACCGGAAAAAATGATTTTTTCTACATCACAACTGTAGACTTCTCTAAAGTTCGTGATATTACTCCTACCGCACAGGCAATATCAGGTCTAATTCCACACATCAGATATTAGAGGGTCGACCACAAATTACGTAACGCTGAAGAGGGGGAGGGGGTATTAGTTTACTGCTACATAACATTGATATTTCTTTTTTTAACATTTTGAATATATGCTGCAATACGTAAATCCTTTTTCAAGACATATACTACAGTAAAAGTAATTAAAGTATTTAGTAGTTAAGCACTTAATAGTAAACTATTTAGCAGTACGTACGTAGCAGTACTAAAGTACTTAGTAGTAATCAAGTACCGTACTTGAAGTAATAACTAATTATTTTGTTTTAAAAACATAGATAAATTAAAGTTATTAGATGTAAATTGTCACAATGAGTGGAAATATTTTTTCATGATTTTTATCGAATCTGTAATATTACAAAGAAAATATTCAAAACTTATACGTAGTTCATCCGAAAATCTATTTCAATGGGCGCAGAAGACTCTCGCCCATGGAGCGGCTCGCCCAGGCGGCACAATACGCAATCAACAATCATCATCATCATCATCATCATATTAATAATAATAAGTACGTACATTGATAGAAACCAACAGCAGGTTTTCCTTATCGATATATCAATACCCAATACCCACAACA
>BOPP01000173.1:2331404-2373833 GCA_017312745.1 Gryllus bimaculatus
ATAATAATAATAATAATAATAATAATAATAATAATAATAATAATAATAATAATAATAATAATTTTTCGCCCGGCGGGTTTCGCTGAGCTCAGGGGCTGTGGCGGTCGCGCGCTTCCTAGCGCTTTCTCCCGCGGACTCTCAAGTTCCATCAAGCTTCAAGCTGAAGCAAGCAGGCACTGAGGTGATTTTTTTTCAGGAGGAAATTAATTTCCAGGATGTTGTCTTTCCTACGATTATTATAGCAGAGGTTCAGAGTTCACTGTAACTTCTTGTGCTTATTTGTAATGTAAATGAAACAGGATCAGTAAGGTAAGTTCACTATAACCGAGAGTTCACTATAACCGGTGTCGACTCTATTTGGTCCCCTTAAAGTTGTTGAGGCCATTTCATAATCTTGAAATGTTTTAGAACATTTTAGTATGGAACAATAACGTAGTTGAGGTCCAGAACTTGCTTGCTTCTTGTTTCCAGAATCTCTTCCATGCTCCGAATCTTCGGAATGTTCTTACACATTTTCATGAGCATCATAAAACGTCTCATTATTTTTAATTGTTAGGTCTTGCTTTTCGAGAACCATGAACATCCACGGAAATTGACACAGTTTTTCTTTCAAGAAGTGCTTTTTCTTCAAAAATAACATCACGAGATCTAATGAGTTTCCTACACTAACAAGTAGAACCTATCATGCGAAGGTGGTTTATATTGGATTTCTTCTTGTAGGGGCAGGACATAACTGCCAGACTTATCTGGCTTTTATCTGGCTTTTAAGGTTATCTGATTTTTTAAACTTATTTTTAAAACCGTGTAACTCAGTAACTCAGTGATAATGATCAAAATGAACTAGCACTAAAAACAAAAAGGTCAACCGAAAACGTGCCGGTCCTGTAAAGCTAAAGCAAATGAGAACTCATTTAAATTAAAAAGACCAATTTTAATCACTTGAATACAATTTTTTTCATAAATATCTATTAAAAACATTTTTATAATGACAAAGTTGTATTTAGTCTGTTAGGTAGATTTTTCACATAAATACCCATCGCCCTGTTTCCCTGCACCAGCACACAGCTCAGAGCCCACAAGCCACATCCTGGACACTCGACCCATCGCGCATTGGAAGTTGAAACTGAAAACTTTTCACAACAAAATAAACAGTCTCCATCGTCATCACCGGTGTCTTCAAACAGGTTATTCTAGCAGTGATGACCCGGGATTTCTTAGCTGATCTTTTTGAATGTTTATGAATATTCGTGACCGTTTACTCTTCGGCTATTTTGCGTTTCATTGCTTTTTGGTTTTCTTTTGCTTCTTTATCAGCTTTCTTAGCTAACATATTGTTCCTACAGAGCTGCACAAGCTTTCTTTCGCCCATTGCTTCTACGTTTTTCTTCAGATAGTACACGACGCACAGGGACAATATCATTAGGGCTGACGGACCCTGATGACCCTGATCGTGGATCGCAAGTTTTATCTAGGACGGGGTATTACTGCTCGACGATTCAACTTGCCGTGAAGGAATGGCAGTCTTGTCATGGGGTTGTGGCTCCATAACATATTGTGCTGATGCCGTGGCATCTGAAGCAAGTGGTATTTTTGTCACTTTTGCTGCAGCAAAGTCTTCTTAAGAGAAAATTGTTCATTGAGTGGTTCAATACAACATTTTCTAAATTCGTTCACTGCATTGAGCGGAACAGTAGCCTTCATGTAGGCCTCCCCAAAAAGACGACTCCCCTGAAAATGCATGACCGTTCCCCCGGGGTTGTTCCTAAAATCCATTAGATTGCCTGAACGTAAAAAGTGTATAAGGGCCCCATGAATAAAACATCCAAGGGCTGCAGTGAAGTGGCAGGCATACTACAGCTGCATGATTAGCCCTGGCCAGCCTAATGAACTCAATGTTTTAAGCATGGGTGGAATGCCCATATAATATTAATAGTGCTGGATAATCGTCTGTGGGTTTGTTATGCATTATGCTAAACAATTTACAAAAATTAATGCCTAAACCAATTTACAAAAATCTGTGTCTGCATCCATCCAGCAGGGTGGCAAGAAAATGCAGTTCCAGGAGGACCTCCATTCGTCAATTCAGCCGTCATCCGAATGCGGAAAGGGGGATGTAGGTGCCCCCAGCTGAAATACACATTACCAAAGAAGACAAAATCCCTCTTTCGGATGAGATGAGAGATTCAACATGTCATGATAGGACTGTTAGCGCTTTTAGACTAGACTGTAGTGAGTCCAGTGTTTTCAACAATGAAAATTCGATGGGCTGGGTAATTGAGTTTGGCTCTTTCCTTGACCAGAATGTCGAAATATTTCTTAAGAGCAACCTTGTTAAAACGTGCTCTTGCTGAAGAAGCTGGCTCTGGTGACCTTAACGTTAACTTTAGATGGCGTTTCCGGAAACCAGTGATCCACTCTTTTCCAGCATTCCTGGTTCCTTTATTATAATTATGAGGAAGGTTGTTCTTCTCAGCGAGTTCAAATGATAAACTTCGTAGATCGTTAATAGTCATGCCGAAAAATCTCGTCTTCAATATGAGTAGATAGTTAAAGAGTTCCTGTTCTTTTTCCCTAGTAAATACGGACTTAAATCCTCTAAATACCTTTTAGTTGTCTGTACCACGCATTGGTTTGTTCAACACTCTCCTTTTCAAAGTATTCCTTAGAGCATTATGGTTGCAGTAGTTAAGAAAGCCACGCCACCCTTCACTGCGTTTATCGCTTTTTGCATGTTTCCTGGATTCCACGATTGTCTTTCCCCTTGCGCTTGTACGTGTAAACCATCGTTCCCAAAACAAAACAACAATCATTTTTATATTGACTGAAATATTGTTAAAACAATAATACAAAATTATGAAATTGAAAATTATGTACCGATTATGCAAATAAAAGTGCATGCCTATCTTTTAAAGAAGGAAGATGCTATTTAGGCCTAGCCTACTTGAAAATATCCTAATAGTCTGGCAGTCTAACGGCAAGAACAAACCAGAAGATAATTTCTTTTTACGGTTAATACTACAATATTCGTTACCGTGACGTGTTACAATTAATCGTTCATTGCACAAAGTTATATTTAAAACTTATTCACTTATGCAACAGTAGAAAGAAAACAAAGAACTAGTGCAAACGGGCGCAATGGCCAGAGTGGCGGCCACATTGGCCACCCACTGGCCGTTGCGGCCGCCCAGACGCCATTGACAAAGCCTTGTTCTCATTTGTCAAGAACGACAATGAGCAATTTATCAATATTGAACTTTGTAGCCAAGTTACCACTCTTTTAAAACAGTTACGTTTCAAAAACCTAACTTGTTAGATAAGTTTGTAATAATTTCATGAAGTGACAACCTACCTTGTATCAGGTGGTACGAAAAATACGAAAATTGCAATACCTCTTGATAACGCAGTTCTTCCTTCTTCTCGTGATTCAACACAACTAAGGGGGAGTGTGAGAATAACCTTCGCTCGTTTGCCGCAGGATGACAGCCTTGCAGTCCCGGCAATGACGCCCGCTCCGGCCGTTGTGCCCGTTCTTCGCCTACTGAAGTTCATAAGGAGACTTCTCAGGGTTACTAGACACTCCTGTGCGATTCAAGATATATGATGCTGTATTAATCATTTCAGCCGAAAGCGATTGAAAAATTTGATCACGGGCATACATCATTGCTCTAGTCATAACATCTTCACCAATTTTGAAATTACATACCTGCGATGTTGATATAAATGCTCTCTCGGGATTTTTATCTTGTGCAGCAAGAACAGGAGTATATTTTCAATGAGTGAAGAATAGTAGTCATTCTACTCGAATAGAGGGCTATACATTCTCTACGGCTGTGAAATTGATATTTTGAAAATATTAAATGGGCCTTAACGCTACAGAACGTCTACAAAACACTCAGTGTTCTCTGACCCTGACAAACACGGACTCGCCTGCTGATTTCTGGTTCGCCAGTCTTCCGACACGTGCCATCTGCCGCGGCGGAGCCTCTGCAAGCAAAGCCTCTGCAGGCGACTGCGAGAGACATCTGTGGTGCATAATGAACGAAGACGAATGCGCTTGCTCGACAACCGTGCGAGAATAATATCGAGGGAGAAATAAGGAAAATATCGAAAAGAGTTTGATATTTTTCAATTTTCAAAAAATCAGAATATTCAACCAACATGAGACCAATATCGTTTCTTTAACGTCCTTAAACGTCCACCAACATTTCACCAAAAACTATGGAGCCGCTTTTCGGAAAACTAGTGGGACTCCAACAGCACATACACTCTCGCCCCTTAGTACGGTTATGTAAAAACATTATACCGCAATTCCTTTTCGCAATTTTCTGAAAACAAAAGCAATACCCGAAAATGAGACTAGCGCCTTATTTCTTACCGTTCCTTATTACATACGTGGAGATAAAATAAAAAATTGGAACGGTTTTGAGAAATGTTTTGTTGTTGTTGTAAATTTAAATCTCAAAATACGAAAAAAATACGTATTTTTTTAAAATTATACAATACCTTTTTGAAGAGCTAATTTTGTTCAACAGACTTTGTCTGAGACAAAAATATTTAACTCCAATTTTGAAGATTTAACTTTTTTTTCAATTTTCGGAAAATTGGGAATGTCAACGAAAATGAGACCTGCAACATTCTGTTAAACGTCCTTTGTCGTATTCAACAACAAATTTAATCAAAAAATTTGGAGCCATTTGTTTGAAATTTTGAAAATGTCCAAGGGCTTCATGTAAAGTATCCCTCAATTAAAATATCGATTTCAAATTCCATGGGCCGATTGAGGAATAGGCTAGAACGATTGAGGAATATCAGTTTTGGAGAAAATCAGCTACGCGGTTGATGCGCAGTCGTCGGACGGACAGACGTTTTGCAGTTAATCGATTTTTCGGAATCAAAGACCCACAAAACATGGATTCTGGCAACACCTCGTGTTAGTAGAATTTTTTCTATGTTTAGCAACTGGGTTTATCGACTTTTTCGTTACCAGGGCCTGGCACTAAGAGTTTTTGTGTCGAAAATTTTCCGTTTTCCGGCGTACGATTACAATACTTTCTCTCCTTACATTAGTAAGTGTAGTCTCTTTCTTACGTTAGAAAAAACTGTTTGAACACAAATAAAAATTGCCTATATTTCAGGCAAAATTTTGCGGAAAACACACAATTTTTTCGGAAAATTGTAAATGACCTGATTTCAAAATCTATCTTTAAGGAACAGTTCAGTGACGTGAAGTGCAGTGGCGTTGTGAAACTGAGAGAAACGAGTGTGTAAGAAAGACATTACAGCTCAGTGATCTGCAATGCGGTAAAGTGAAGTGTGGTGAGGTGGAGGGCTATGAAAGATTGCACGTTGAAATGTTCACGTTAATTCGTGATGTATGTAAATTTTGTAAATTTGTTAAGTTCTATAATGTTACGTTAGTGTATTCTGCCACCAAGTTCTCAAACTTAATCCCATAATTAGTAACAAATCTAAATCTAATGTAATCGCAGTGGCGGATGGATCGTATTGGGGGGGGGTGCATGCCCTCAAAGGCAACGGGAAAAATATTAAAATAGTTAAAGTGCAGAAAATATAAAAATGAGAAACACAAGAAAAAATGCAGAAATGTCATCAATTTATCTAAAAATAACCGCGCGTTTTCTCCTTAACCTTTTAGTTACGAATGGGAATCCTGATTCTCGCTGAAGTTTAGCCCAGTGGTGCGTATAGAAGATGTCTCCAACTGTCCTCTAGTGGTATGTGACAGCTCATATCTCTTTCCTACTCCGCTTCACCATAGGCTTGACAAGAGTGCTACGGCGACTTCCACGTATTGGAGTGTGGCCGACGCAAGTGTTGATGGAGGAAGTTGTCTTACTAGGTGCCAAGCGACTGATCGGGGGCCGCTGCGACATTTCGCACAATTACAGTGTGCCCGAAATAAAAGAATAGGACATGGACCGCTTACATACGTCTGAAGACGGCGCGGTTAATAAGTATTTATGAAGAAAACGAAAATATCTAAAAAGAATTAGAAAAGAAAAATAAATCTAATAAAAAGAAAAAGTAGAAGAGGCTTCAAACATATTCTGTGAAATTCTTTCCACTTTTTTTCAGTCCTGGACTGTAATGATTGAATGTAAGCGAATGTTTAATTTGTAAGCATTTGAGACTTCGAGAAGAATAAGCGATGGTCACAAATGAGGGCAAGTCTCTAATACTGCTGCAGGTGTTCACCTGTAAAAGCGTTGTATAAACTTTTGGAATCTTGTACAAATTTACAGTGCTGATATTATTATAGGAACGGAATCATGGCTTAGTGTGGACATCTCAAATGCGGAGATATCAAGGGGAGATTACGTAGTGTTTACAAGAGATCGGGGTAGTCGCGGTGAGGGGGAGTCTATTTGCGTAAAAAATGCCTCAAATCCGTAGAATTGAGGTCTGATCCAGTGTGTGAAATGACTGCAGTTGAAGTTCAGAGGGAAAACGTTCGACATACATGGGAAATAATAGGGATGTATAGACCTCCAGGAGGAAATTAATTAACGGTGGAGATCTAAATTTACCCCGAATTCAGTGGAAAGGAGAAGTGACGGAGGGGCGAGGGGAGCAGTGTATGGTAAACGAGCTAGTTTGGGCAAATAACCTCGTGCGAGTATTAAAGCAGGCAACGAGAAATACCTTTAACGCGGCCGGAGGGACCCGTTACTAGTTGTGACGTAGTTCCAAGTATAAGCGATCACTCGGCTGTGTGTCTAAAGTAAAAGGGAACACAAAACTGAGCGTAAGGAGATTTGCTTGTACCGTAAGACTGGCGTGGCTAATTGACAAAAGTATTTTGTCCTTCATTATTCCACATGGGTGGGTTTTGGTCGTTCTGTACAGAAAGTGTGAATAATTTTAAGAAAATCGTTAATGAGTGTATGGATCTCTATGTACAGTTTAAAATTATAATAAGAAATCCCGATCCAGAATATTATAATAATTGAATACGGAAGTTAAAAAGCAAAGCAAGGCGGGCATATGGAAGAAGAAAAATCATTGATAAACACTCAGAACTTTAAGAAACTATCGAGAGAACTATTGGAAGCGAAAGTATTAGCATTAGAAAGGTATTTGGAAACAATCCTTACTGATGAAAATAAAAGTCGGGGCAGTTTTTTTTTTTAAGTACGTACAAAGGCACAAGGAAAATCGCGAAGATATCCCCTCGTTAAGAAACGGTAGTAATACCTTGGTAGTAGATGAGAAACAAAAAGTAAATATATTTAACCATTTTTTCACGTCAGTTTATACACATAAAAGGAAGATCGTTGCAAATGAATGCGAAGGAGAACATTTTTACTAAATTCGAGAGCACTTAGGAAAAGCATTGCCAAATTAGGTAATAATAAATCAACAGGACCGGATGGAATTTCGGGGGAAATTCTCAAATTAGGAGGGGAAGCTATGTTATCGTATCTATTGCGGCTTTTAGAGATATCAATGAACAATTTATGTATTCCTAGGGATTGGACAGATGCCATAGTGGTCGCAATTTTCAAAGGAGGTTCGCGTCAAAATGACGAAAATTATCGCCCAGTGTGTCTTACGTCTGTAGTGTGTAATCAAATGGAACATCTGGTGGCAGAACATTTACGCGGAATTTGAGATAAGAATAATATTACTTACGAAAGGCTACACGGTTTCAGAAATGGATATTCATGTGAGAGTCAGAGAGTCACAGTCTATCAGGATATTGCTGATTCTCTCGATGGTCCCATTGTTCACGCAATTATTATTGACTTCACTAAAGCTATTTCCCATGATAAATTAATCCAAAAAATTAGTAAGCTTAACATAGACAGAAGTCTTGCTCTCTGTATTCGAGAATTTCTCGGCTCAACGGCTGCGAATTGGGTCAAACTTTTTTCCGAGAGCAAAAGTAACGTCCGGAGTGCCACAGGAATGTGTCCAGGGTCCGTTGTTATTTATAGCCTATATTAATGATATTTGGTAGTGAATCGAATCAAAAATACGACTTTTTGCAGATGACTGTATAATATATCGGGAAATTAAAGACACAAGTGATAGTGGAATATTGTAGGATTGGCTAGAATCATGGGCTATCACAAATGAAATTAAATTGAATTCCAATACATGCAAGTTTAGCAGATTCGCGCGTTCTAGAAAGACAGATGACATCACATATAATTTGGAACATCAGTATATTCCGAGGGCTAAATCAGTAAATATTTGGGAATTGTACTAAATGAGGATCTGGAGTGGGCAGAACACGAAAATAATGTAGTGAAAAAGGCGTGGAAGAAATGATACTTCGTGATTAGAGTGCTTAGGAAAGAAATAGAAAATCAAAGTACAGTCAATTAGGGTACACGTCTCAAGTACGGCTGATGTTGGAATATGGCTCCATATGTTGGGATCCATATCGTTTAGGACAAATTAAATCTCTCGAAAAAGCACAAAAATATGGCGCAAAATCTGTTAGGAGAGGGCGTTCTAATTCTGAATTTATATCTTGGGAAGAGAGAAATCGGGTCTTTGTGCGTTATTCAAACCAGTACAAGGTGATCGTCCGTGGGGGGAAGTGCAGGCAAGAATATTAAAACCCTGATACGTCGCGCGGAACGATCATGGTTCTAAAATTCGGCAAAGAAAACACAACAAATGTAGGTAAATTCTCATTTGTAAACAGATCAATACAAAATTAGAACAAATTGCCTGCAATACTGCTGGAGACTGTGCCTCAGAATGTCAAAAATGTTTAATTTAGATTAAATAAATTGTAATTTTTTTAGAATATGTTTACATTATTTTTTGAATTATTATTGTTATTTTATGTCAGCTTTAGGCATGATAGGTTTAATATACTAATCTTGTAAAATTGTATTAAGTAATTCGTAAATATTGTAATGTTCCTTTGATTGTGTAGTGTATTTGTAGTAACTATCTAGAAAACGCTACCACCGGAAATATTCCATGAATTCCTAAGTAGCGAAATAAATATTCTATTCTATTCCAAACCGATGTCATGCGTTTTTATTTTAATTGTGTCTGTTGACATCTGTATCACAGAATGAACTACTGGTGCTACTGAATGGCACAGACTTTCCCGTATTAGATGTCTAGTTCCTTTGCTCTCGGCTAGCTATACAAGCTTGCTACATACTCTTGCCAGCTGACATCTATTGCTGCCCAAAGCACTTTTTTTTCTTAAGTTTTCGGAGTCCTAATAGTAGAACGGAAATATTATTTTAAGGATAGTAAAGAACAGTAAAACCTCGTCCTAAATGGCAATTTCCTTTTTTTTAAATGGAGATGTTTTTAAGAAAATGGCGCTTAAGCGTAACTATAAATGAAAAATGTGAAGCTTTTTCACAAGTAATTTTTGAGTTTTCGAAAAACTTCATTAGAAGTTATTTGAAGCACATTACCTCACAACAATAGTGTTTACAAATTGCTGGGAATTAGTGTTAACGGCGTGAGAGATGTTAATTTGTGTAATTTTTGGAAAAACAAAAAAATGCTTCGAAATTAACTCTATATCATATTAAAGAAAGAAATTAGCACCATCTGTTCGAAACGTTTTATGAAATATTGGAGCAAATTCGTTTCTGAGAAAATGGCGTTTCTGAAAATGCTGAATTTTGAGCTAGTTTTCACAGAAAACAGTTGGATTTTCGAGAACCTTTATATGAAATTATTGAAAGCACATGTACTCATAAATATAATAATGTAGACAAATTGCCGCTAATACAAATATTAACGTGAGAGAAGGGAAAAAATTACATTTTTGTATTTTTTGAATAAACAAAAGAATATAGCTATATGGCGCTTATGTTACATTATAGTGTACATTTACCACTATCCCTACCAAAAGGTTAAAGAAAAAATCTGAAGCGGTTTTGGAGAGAATCTTGTTTTTGTAGCTTTGTAAAACTGCAAATATTTCTTGCAATATTCCGCGAAAACTTTAAAAATTTTCATAAAAGTACGTGATCTTAATGAAAGAACTAGTTATGAACAATCAATTTTATTTGAAGGAAAATGTCGAGCTTTAATTTTATTGAATACATGAGTAAGTTCTTCGGAGACATACGAAGTTTTTATTCATACGAAATGGAGCTTCTGCGGAGTCTTTTTATTCTACGAAATGGAGCTCAGTGCTGCGGAGTAGACTCACTTCGCTCCGGAGCAAGTGCTCATTTTTATTCATATGACCCAATATGTAGTAAAAAATTTCGGGACTAAGTGGAATGGTGCTATTTCATTTTGCCCCGCGTGACGCTGCTAGTACAAAATGGTTCAAAACAATCACATTAACCTTGCTTTTGTTTAAGGAATCCGGAAGCACTGAATCATAAACTTATAAAACTAGGGTATTAAAACAAATACTGTTATATTTCTGTAGTGTTATGGCAAATACGATGTTTTACATTACTGACGTTTTTGCAAGACAGAGAGGAAAATCGAAAAAACTGCAATAGTTCGCTCTTCAAATATGCCAAGCCCGATGACAATTTCGCACAGTTGTACCAACACACTTCTCGACAAAGTACTTGTTCTAGAACTGAAAAGCTCCAAATCTGAGGTTTTAAAGTCAAATTCCACTTAGCCCCACCTTCCCTTACTATAACTACTATTACTCGCCTGAACTTCGATGGGGTGTACCAACTGGTTACTCGTATAGTGAGAGTTGCCAGCGGGCTATGAGCTAGCAATCACGGACGATAGAGCACGTAGTGGCGGCTTGCTGGCCAACGTTATTAATGAACTTCGACTTCTCTATAGTGGCCGATAACATTAGGTTATTGTTACTCCTCGTATACGATTCACTGTTTAAAACGATTCAGTTTATAAAAATGACTTTTTTACAGTGGTAAGAGCATTTCTGAAGCCACGAGCCCTATTGAGAACGTTCGCGAATTAATTAAAAATATTCATTTTATTAGGCAAGAGGTGAAACAATGATCAAATGTCATCGGCCACAATAGAAAAGTAGAAGAATATTTTGAAAGTTCCTGAAACGGGGCCTTGGAACAGCGTGACCGAAGCGCAAGCCCTATAAGAAACAGCGACCGAACGCTGAAGAAGCCAAAAACCAAGTGAGACGATCTGCTCGGGAAAATTTTCTTCCACCCTACAGTATCTCAAAAGAGGAGCCTTGTTCTGGGCTACGATTGGCATTCTTCACATTCCTCACTTAATATTATAGAGAAAGCTATAGAAGAAAATATCGCACCTTCAGTGGAAGACTGCCACAAGTCAAATTGAGCAGTTTTTTCAGAAGCATGTAAAGATTTTGAGACAATAGAAAAAAATAATAAATGTTGTTTCAGGGAAGTGAAAATAATGTATGTTAATCTTCGTTTAATAGTCTTTCATAATATAGGCTACCTTAAATTACAAATATCTTTGGTTAACTATACACACATTTGTTTTAAATTTCAAAATAATTGTTTTGAGTTATGGCAGTTTTCTACACAATATTTGTTGAATTGGTAAAGAGTTATTCCCGATATGATGAACACAAATTTTCACTATTTCCATTATTTTAATGACTACGTTTGTAAATCTTTATTTAACTTTCAATAAACTGACTTAATAATAGGAACAAAATTAGTACAAAATAATTTGAATTTAACGATTTTGACTACCTATGTCACCTATATGACCAGTTCCATGTTACAATGTTTGAAAATTGTTAGTTTTTTCTGTAAGGATAAAACTGGGTAGGAATATGGTTAGTATCACATAAGTACATCAAGTCCTTCTTGGCCTCAATTATGCCCTGGGGTTTCTTATAAGCCATTTGCAAATTCAAGAATCCTGTGTGAGGAAGACCTCTGCATTGTTCTCTAGTGTTGATCTGCTGGAACTCTTCACCATTAGTAGTTTTATATTCTAGAATGAATGGTGCAACTTTCCTTGCTTGCATCACCTTTTTCAGTCCATACAAATTTTTCTTCGTGTTCACTCTTGTCTAAGTTTCTACTCATTTGACTACCCAAATGATTCAAGTCAAAGAAATCATCTGTTGTCATGTACTTGAGTTTATAGATTTCCAGTCTCCTTAACTGTTTGTATGACTGTATGCAATGTGTATTAGAAGAATACATCCAAAATTAAGATGTGGCAATCTTCTTCTATTTGAATAGTACAGAATGGCCTGAGAGGAAAACTGAATTACTTGCAGAAGAACCGTCATCTTCAAGAGTTGAGCTGTGGCATTTTTCCAGGACACAGACTTCATAAATATGCACTTTAGCCACCAAATTACTCAAAATTCATTTTTCAGACTTAGTCTTCCATTGCGGGTGCAATACAATAATATTCAAATTACCACCTCACACTAGATATCTACTGATCTAGCAGTGTTCAAGCTCTTGAAGCAGAAGTATGAAGAGGAACTTATAAAATGGCAGAGAACACACAAAGTTGTACAATTACTACAATATCAAAAGTGGATTTTGCAAACCTGGGGTTTTCCCATTTTGTGGAACGTGTTCCCACTGAACTTATGTTACAAGTAAGCTGCAGATTTATTTATAGGCATGAAAAACTGTGGAAATAGCCATTCAAGAATGTAAAATAGGCATTTAAAAACGTAAAATAGGCATTTTAAATATCAGTTTTACATTTTTAAAAGGCACTATACAATTTTCTTATCCTTATTTATATACTTGTCTAGAAAGCTTCTGAAGTAAGCATAATTCAGTTACCTTCATGGATAATTTTCATCATTGTTCTGACAAATCCTTGTAGAAATCCTTCCTTTCATTGTTGGACAATTTAGTCAAAAAGGCTGAATTGCAGTAGCTATCTTTTTGCTTTTCATTAAATGCTAGCTGATACTCTATTGCTTCACAGTATGATTTTTTTTCATATTTAATTTCAACAAAATTAAAAATATTGAATGATTTGTTTTATTGTCATGTTAGTTACTACTTACAAATGTTGTAACTAGTAGTGTTAACTAAGTAGTGTTACAACAGCATATAATTTCTTGGGTTATATCTAAAAAATATTTCAAAATTTGCAAATCACAGAGTTTAATGAAAATGAGACATGTCATTCTTTTAAGCATCCTTTATTCTATGTGGGGGGGAAATTAAAGCAAAAATGTGTAACGTATTTTGAGAATTCTTTTTATATTTGTATTAATTTAAATAGAAATTCCTCAAAACTACTCATTTAAAAAAAATTCTCTGTATTTAATATTGTACTTTTGCAATTTTGAAAATTCAGTGTTTGCCACAAATGGGACCGACACCAATTTTGATACTGACATTCAAAACATACAAGGAGACAATTTTATGAAAAAATTTAGACCTGTTTTTCAGCACAAAACTGTTTAAAAATTTGAAGGAAAGAATTACTTTACCAATACTAATTTTGAACGTGTTTCAAAAAACGAAGTACCTATACTGTGATGGCATTAAAATGGAACATAGATTTATCGATAGTTGTTTTATTTCTCTTTACTCTGCAGATTAAAAATGAAAGACATAATTTTTTTAACTTTTGGGCATTTAAACACAAAATAAGCATTTATAGGCACCAAAAAAACTTGACATATAATACTCCTAATGCCCCAAAATAAATAAGTATTGTAATAGATTGCATTTTTTATTAAAGGAAAACAACAGGCAAATAAGCAAAAATCTGCAGTTTAGTTATAAGCTTGGTTAAATATAGATATAAGCTTTATTCTACAATTGGGCATGTTGCCTGGTGCAGAATGAAATGCACTTAATCATCTTGAATTATGACTAAAAACACAAGTCTGAATATGGATGTCTTGTATTATTTTCACTTCCCTCATCTTTGTGAGGGACTATTTGAACGACAATATTATACAATGAAACCTAAAGCAAACAACTTTCTTTTTTCTCTTCTAGACAATTTTATTTAAGTGGTAGCATTAAGTATTTATATATCCTTGTTGGTTAGAGTTGTCATTTGCTCATTACAGGATCCAATTAAGTTCAAATATGAAGTTAATAAGTCTCAATCTTTTCATTTTATGTGTTCTACTTACCTTTACATATTCTATATGTAACACCTGTCAATTTTAGACCTATTAAGTAATTACATTTGCATACTCATTCTGCAAATATATCAACGTAATGTAATTAATAGGTTGTATCAGATAATGGACATGTTACAGATAATGGCCTGTCTAAGTCAATACTTAGATATTAGAATATAATACTATTGTAAAAATTATGAGACAAAATAGTTTCTTGAAAAATTTTCTTAATAGGGTAATTTAAAATGTAACCACAAATAAAAAGCAGTCTGTAAAATATTATTGCTTGCTAAAATATTATCATTAAATTAATGAATAATTTAATTAGTTTAATACTTCTTTAAATTTAAATTAATTAATTTAATAATTCTTTTCCTAGACTTCAGAAATTTATTCAAATCTATCACTCTTACATTGGAAATGCTATGAATGAATGTATATTTTGACATAATGGAATTATCAAAGAACAGATTCCACATAATTCTCTAAAAATAGAAAAATCATAAGATAAAAGTAAAACTAACAGTATAAATATGTTAGAGCAACACTTTCTCTCGTAGAAATGGAAATGAAAAATAAAGAGTAAAGTAGTTTTCAAAACACTTGCACATAAAAAAGCAGTTTTTTTCATTGTACTTGTATATACATGTATGTACACACATATATATTACTAAATTCTGTAGAAATGTATTACAGAGTAGGCTACATACTGAATACTGCAATAATATCATCTGAAATGCATAATTTTAAATTTATTATCTAGGAAAAATAATGCTTTTATGTCCATATCTCAACAAAATTGTCATTCCATTGACAGAAAGTATAATCAAAACGTTTTGACATAATTACAAACAATTACACTATCAATGAAATGCCTTGATACAAAAATTCTGAAACATTTATAGTAAAATACATTTTATCAACAATGAAATGTGAACATTTATCTCAATCTCATCTACTGACATTAAGCAATAAAATATTTACTAAAAATTGTGTATTCATTCATATTTTACAAAATTACAGAGAATTATGATAAAAATAGTTTCATTAATTAACATAAAAAAGTAAGAGACTGAGCAGATATTAACATCTCAATTTCCACAATTACATAATATCAATACAATTGCACACTTGTAAATACATATACCTGCAGAGAACACATAAATAATTTTATTGCATTGAGTTGACTTCATTTAAATGTCTTTTTTCAAAATAATAAATGCAATATTTGTACAAATACAATGCAAAATTTGAGGTGGTAGTATTCTTCAATTAATTACAAATTAATATCAGATCTAACTGAAGACAAGATACAAGAATGAATAAAATATACATTTCTAAATTATCATATACCACAGACATCTAACAGAAATTATACCAGAGATTCTGAAAGACCAAGTTTGCAGCCCTGTGGCAATGAGGAGCTGCCCCTCTTCACAAGAACATCTCCAAAACATCTGACTATTGACTTAAATATACTTGAAAGGACTTGTCATTACATATTGAAATTTTTGGTCTGCAAGTGTCCTTTTATACATGTATCACTTACAGAACAATTATTTTGAAAACACTCCTAAAATATCAATATTCTTGTCTCAAAAGTTTATGTAATTCTTTCTACTGTTATCTTGACACAGCACATTAATACCAAGTGCTTCTACATGAAATTAAATGTAGAAGTAAACACTAACTTCTCTGGATAACAGTCAAGTGTACAAAACATGGGAAACACCGGAAAATAAGCATACAAACCTTCAAAATGCATTCATCTTACAGCACTCACTCTCTAGTAATGCATAGGGAATAGTTCATCCATTTGGACTTTAAATATCACTATTAATTAACAAATGCAATGTCTGATAAACTTTCATTTGGCACATGAAATATCAAACTTTTTGTCATTTAGACTTGAATGTTCCACTTAGTTATCACCAAGACATAGTAATCTCTTGCTCTTATCTAAGGCACACATTCACGATAGAAACTTGCCCGATCATCAATTATATTAGAATACTTAATCATCTGTTGCAACAGGTTATCAATTTCATCTGATAGATTATTCAATTTGTTTTCATTGTTCACATATTCCTTTTCCATAGCTGCAATAAAGAAATGAAAAACAAATTATTTCAGAAAATTAGTAAAATTAAAGTATAATCCTGTAAAGAAATGAGTAAACTAAACAAATTTATTATATGTAAAACTATCTCTAAACCCTAAAGAGTTAAGATCTTTGTTCCTCATTTAAACTGCTCTTTTAAAATAAAACTCCAGGTAAATACTTCTGAAACATTTTTTTCAGAAAAATATTTATAACTTACACCAAGATATTTTTGTATTCATTAAAAAAATATTTATATAGTTAAAAGATATGTTTATTTTCAAAAAGATCTAACATAAGGCATTTTTTCCTAATAACTTAAAAATATAAAGCATGGCTATATACACTTTCTATAGAAAATTAAATTTAAGTCCTTGTGCATTAACTACAAAATCATTTGGACAGTGCCAGTACTAATGACCAATGTATGGCCTCTCTGACATATTAGCATGGATTGATAAAGAAGAAATAATCTTTACTTTTAGATCATTTGTGTCTTCCCATTCACATTCCTAGACAATCATCATCATCCATCATCATCATCATCAATAAACTCTTCCTCATTTAGGATGTTATTGTTAATTCAACCAGAATATTTTAAAAACAAATATGCATTTCTTATTTTCTGCTGAATGGTTGGTGATAGACGTTTTCTTTATCTTTTCACTCTGATAAGCAATTTATTCAGATGTTCCAAGAAGTTAAGGACATCAAAACGCCAATTACTGTATTCACTATAAACTAATGATACACAACATCATAGTACATCTACAAGTTGAAGACTTGGCTCTAAAGCTTACTTTGCAAGTTGGTGATGACTTCTGTGAGCTCAACTTGCAGCCGATTCAGTCGATCAATAAGTCTTTCCGCTCTGCTATGAGCTGCTTCACTGTTATTAGCCCTCTGAGTAAGTTTGTCCTGAGCCAATTTGAATTTGTCAAGCAAATCCTTAGCATCTTCTTGAGTACGATTTGCCTCTTCTTCTAGCTTTTTTGCTTCCTCAACTACTTGATCTGCACCATTGGAATTTTGCCAAAATAATGACTGCAAAGGTCGCAGCCTCTCCTGTAGACCATTAACAGCATCCACTGTTCCATGCGCTTTAGATTGGGCTTCAGCTGTTTCACTGCCAATCTGTTTTGAAAACAAATATATAAAAAATAATAATAAAAATATTATCTGGCATTCTTTAGCAGTAAATATGAATGCAGAATAGGATGTAAACAATGATATCACAATAAGATTTTACTTCAAAAAAATACTAAATATTGGATCTGTATCAATACCGTGTCCTTGTAAAATATTGAAAATATCATGCATATAAACCTCTGTTTCCTTAACTAAAGATTAACAATTTTTAACATGTAAATGAAACTGCATTATATATTCATTACAATAAGTTAATTATTTTAATCTTAATTAATTTATAACACCGTTAAATCATAGTAACATAAAATCACATTGTGTTCAATCATAATTACAGTCTACACCTATTTAATGAAAATTAAATTGCTGCAAAGTTGAAATTAAGCCAATTTAATGGTTTTAACAGTCACATACCAAAGCAGGGAGGGGGTGCAGCGATGTTTCTTCCCAATATCTTTGTTTAGGTAAGGAGTTACTGTTTTATCTTTTTAAGACTTTTATAATTAGAACCTTTCTGAACCCTTGGAGATAGTATGATCTTTCAATGCTTATCAGACATTTACAAAAGAAAATTCAAAAGTCGACATGCACCATTGCTTAATGGAAACTCCAGCATTCTCTTACAGTCAGGTCTGCCCCTAATCACGTTAAAATCTTCTTTCAGTATTTATCAATGTAGATAATAGTTGTGCAATTGGAGCAAAATATGAATGTTGAACTAGATCTTCAAAAACAAGGACATAGTCATTGTGATCGTTTAGGATTGAAATCCTTGAAAGGATTACTAGTACAGAGAATGTTTCAAATATATGTACCCTTACCATACCTCAAAATCTGAAAATAATAAATATATAAAATAGTTACTATATTGGATTAAATAAATAGTTTGTTTGAATTTTTCAAGGAAGTACTTTCACTGTATGTTTGTAATAAGTAAATTTATTTGAAAAAAATACAAAAATGAAATTTTAATATTTATTTTCAGTGTGATCAATTTAGACTACTTTCACTATTTATGTTACTGTGCATGTCACCAATATCTCCCATTTGATCATTATATAATTCCTCATCACTGTCATTCAAAACATCAATCACCCCCTCAGCAAACTCTTCTGATTTCACAAATACTTAATTCTGAACACCTTGCAGCAATCATGATAGCAAAGTCAACATGATCCCACGTGTTTACAACAACATTAAAAGAGAACATAATATCAATGGAAACAATTGGTATTGAGCAACGAACTTCTACAAGCTTCAGGTCTCATTCTGTAATAAAGACATGATAGCCATCTATTGGGAAAACGTGGAAATACAACAAAAAAGTACAGGATGGGCGCTGCCCTTCTTGACATGGGGAGGCAGACGATGGGCAGTGCCTGTTTTTGGTCGCAAATGGTTAATACATAGGAATGTATTGATGAAATAATGAAGTAAATTTCCATAATTCATTATAGATTATAATGTCAACTCCAAGCCTTCCCTCAAAGAGAATTAAGAATTTCAAGAACCCCTATTCCTCTAAATATCTTATAGACGTTATGCACGCCATATGTATCACATGACAAATTTCTCTCACCTACTAAAATCATATTAATATATTTGTTACAAACAGACCTGGGCTAAATCAGATTGAGCAGCACGAATGTCATCATCAGCTTTTTGAATTGCTTCGTCAGCTTTATCCTGTGCTTCTCTAGCTTCTTCTAAAGCACTTACTACACCTTCTGCAATACTTAAGACACCTTCTGCTTGCTGCCTGCAAAATAGATCATCAACAGTTAAACTATATATTGATGGATTTATTATATACATTTAATGTTATTTCATTAATATTCAATTTTAAACACCAAATGAAAAAAATGAACATTCAAATCATGTTAATTATAGTTAAAATTTTATCTCTGTTTACCATTATTTTACCTGTACTTCCCCATTGGTCAGAACTCTAGCAGGGAAAATATTTTGTATTTATTAAATCCCTACATTACAGAATATTTTGTCACGATTTATCTATAAAATATTTCAGAACTTACTTCGCTTCATCTGCTCGATCTTTAAGTTCATTAGCATCTGCAAGATCTTTTGCTGTTACTTCTAAAATTGTATCTATATCAGTTAATGAAGCTATTGTCTCATTGATACGTTGAGCAAGGTCTGTAATTTGTTGAGGTTCAAGTTTGATATTCTTTTCCAAAGCCTGTAAAAACAATGACTACATTGCATTGCTTGAATTCAGATCAACATACATTTATATCGATGTCATATTATATAAATAATGATAAACCCATAGTTACTCTCTACTACTTGCATAACCAATAAGAACTCATGCAGGATTTTGTGTATCCCTTTCTTAAATAAAAACACAAGAGAAAAGAGAAGAGGCACTACATTCATATAATACTTGCACCAACAATTGATTCTGTCAATTATGACATAAAAGAAACAATAAAATTGAAGAGGAATAATTTGGTAAGAAACAAAAAATAGAGATCTCAGTATGTTCATACTTATTTTATCAAATAAACTTTAGGAATTTATTTATCTATTAATTAATTAACTTATAATATTATAGACATTTAAATCCATTATTTACAAAAAGAATACAATAAAAAATTTGCTTGTAGCAACGTAATTATAAAAATAGAAACATTTATAAAGAAACACATTCAATACTAACATATATCTGGTATAAGAGTAGCTCTATGATGCCTACTCATTCAAATTTCAAGATTTTGTTGCTCGCTAGTAATAAAAAAGCAGATTTATCCATTTCACATAGATCAATATTCAAACTGTTAACTGATTTGCAACATTGCTTTATAAATTATTTGCTGTGTAAGATTCATGGTAAAATCTAATATCAAAAATATCTTGGGTTCTAGAATTAAAGTTAGGTGTTTCGTACACTATTTGGTTTTGCATGATTTTGCAATCGACAGAACTTTAAGATAGAGTGATCTCAAGACCACTAGTGAGTGTATTTCATGGCAGAATCTTTTCATGAATCCCAAGACTTGGTTTGAATTGACTATTGCAAGAAAGTCATCCTGGGATCAAAAATCACACACAGATCCCTAATGGTATAGATGCTTTCTCATGGAGTGAGATTCATCATAAAATCAGAGGTTTCATTAGATATAGATCTTGAAAAAGTTATAGATTTACATTTCGCGATATTGAGAAAAAGATTGTTCTTCACGCACCACGCATAAAAGGCATTTAGGGTGGTTTGCATAAGGACTCTGTCTTCATCAGATTGAATTTTTAAAAAAAAATTAAGGTCATCAGCAAAAGGCAGATACTCCACGTCCAATATACTGTCGCATATGTCGTTAATGTTAAACAAGAGAGGACCTAAGTCTGACCCCTGAGGGACACCTGAAGATGCCTCTATAGGATCAGAAACAATACCCCTATATGAAACCATCTGAACTCGATAAGCCATGTAACTGAAACCACTCTAGTAAGGGTCCACTGACCCCCAATCATTACAGTTATAACTAACAAAATCTTGTGATTTACCGAGTTGAATGCCTTGCTAAAACATATATATATATATATACATACACACACACACACACAAGTTGTAGTAGTGAAGTTTATGTTCCATAGCTTCAAGTATGTAACACGAGTAATAGAACAAATTAGCTCCTATATTTCTCCCTGGCATAAAATTAAATTGTCTATCTGAAAGATGTGGATAAATAACAATTCTGATTTTATCCAAAATCAAGGATTCAAAAAGTTTTGGGATAGCACTCAGAATGGAAATCGGTCTCTAATTCTTGATGTCATTTCTGTCACCAGACTTAAAAATGGGTAGTATGAATGAAAACTTCCATTCGCTCGAAAAAGTGCCATCGGTCAAAGACTTTCCAAATAACAATTCAAGAATTTGTGCGAAAATGAATTTACAGTTCTTCAGTAGTATAGAGGGAATGCCATCTGGACCTGCTAAGCTCTTTGTTTTGAACTTTCAATTCTGCGCAACATGCTACACCAATTTCCACACCACACAGCGCAAGAGGAGACTCAGATATTTGAACTGGTCCATCATCAATAGTGACATTAGAATTCTTTAAATAAATAAAATAGAACTATTATACTATAAATTGGCAGTAAGGATTTCTTTGACATTGCCATATATGAGTGGTGTGGCTCCACTAGCAGATGTAATGGTGCATTTGACAAAGAATTTTGCTCATTTGAGAATGAGAAAAATGTTACCAAGAGGCTATACATCCACTCCCTGCACAAAAGATCTGCTGAAGTTGGTTGCCATGTTTGTAGTCCATGCAAACTTTGACTGAGAGCGTAGGCTTCCGCGGCCGGAGTCAGTATTTACTAGGCTGTCCGGGTGCGCTGCGTCGTTACGCGGCGTCACCCGGACAGCCTAGTAAAAAACTTTGACTGCTTCTGTAAAATTCTTGATAGAATTCTGAAGATATTTCGTTTTATCACCATTGACTCTGACTGTGTGGTGATTGCAGAGGTATAATATGATCCTTCTATATTTTGTCATAACGTTTAAATAAGTCATTATTTACTCAGATTCTCAGATTTATTTACTCTCTTCCCAATTCTGGCTGCTGGGTAGTGACACAGGAGAGTGTGGTAGGTGGTGTGTATGCGGAGATGCTATCTGGTGGTTCTCTTAATAAGTAACTGCGATGAGACATGACATATAATGACAGATAATGTTAATGGAGGATTACTCCTAAGTGCACTGGCTTATGGAGAATTACTTCCAAGAGCAAAGTGCTCAACCTTTCCCCAAGGGGCTTGAAGACACATGTCAATCTAGACATAACAATTTTTTTTAAAAACAGGTATGGTTAAATCTTACCCAATGAACACCATGAAGTCCATTCCATTTTGTGACCAAGGTACGCAAGAAAGCAATTCTTACATTAATTCAAAACAGATTGCAAAATAAAAGGAAGCAATGAACAACACCAATAAGGTTTGACTTTTAAGGAAATCATAATAGGACAATATTTATGATCAACTGATTCATTTTTCAAGTAAAATGCTTACCTCTGTAGCTTTAGCACGAATCTCTGACGGTAAGGCAGGAGCTTCATTCAAAAACTGATCATAATCTTCTAAAAATTTATCTCTCTCTGCACGTACTGTATCTGATTGATTATGAGCAAGGAAAGCAGCATCATACGCATCTTTAGCCTCATCTCGTGCAGCAACTGCAACTTGTTTGGCCTGGCTAATCTGAGAAAAATACGTATTTTTCTGAAGTTTCATACATCAAATCATTTTAAACACTTGTTCTTAAAGACATGTAAAAGCAGATCATTCATTCCTCTTACACACTGAAAAAATCATGACACACTCAGTTCAATGAAGAGCTCATTCACTGTAAACATGAAAGTCAACAGAGCAATTAACACTATTAAGGAACTCGATAAGTTACTAACTGTTCTCAGTAAAGCTTCTGTATCCTGCTCCTTTACACGGATTTCTTCTTCAGCCTTCCTTGCAAACTGAAGAGCTTCATTTGCTTTACTCACAGCACCCTCAAGACACGCAATTCCTCCACAACGCCCACAGCCAGCACCTCCACACACACTGTCACATGGATTGCCTGGTTGGCCACACACCTAGATGCAAAGAACAAAATTATACAGCACATCAAATTCAATTTTCTGTAATCAAATCAGAATACACTGTATATTATTGATAGATATACCATTCAGAAAATTACTAATTAATCAATGACAGAAATAATGTAAGTCACAGCAGAAACATACATAATTAAGTTATAGCAAGGACACAGAAATAAAATATTCTTACTCTTTTCTTATGTTATAGCACTGTGAACAGAGTGGACCTATTCTAACTTGATAATGATATTTGGGCCAATGAAAAGGTTTCACTTTCACCACCCTTTCATAGCAGGTCCTAGACATTCCTAGACATCCTAGACATTCCAACCTCTGCTTCCCAAATAGTTTTCAGACCTAGAATCTAAAACTCTTCTCTAGTTATCTATCAGTTATTTGGTTGAATTTAAAGAATATGCCCCCTTATACCTGGAATCTCATAGTCAATATTGCAACGTGGATTTGCAACTATATTACAATCACAACTGAATGAGTGAAATTATACATATGTAAACAAATATGGCCATACAATTTGGCCAAGTACATAAATTTTTTGTACATTTACTTCTTAATCGATGCTCATTATGTTTCATTCTGTTTATGTGTATACTACTAATTTTCTACACATTTAAATATTGAGTCTCCTAACCATTGTTGTCCTTTCATTGTTCACTAGGAATCGTTAATTGTTTAAAGTATTAAACAGTATTACTGCATATCACATCTCTGTATTTTTTACAAACTAGTCCATTTTTATCAGTCTAGTTTGACAATATAGGTGTTGTGGTAAGATATCTTTGGCATTTTTAAAATAATTAAAGATGTTGTCATTGCCAACAATATTTTTTAATGCAATAGCAGCTTTCGATGGCTTAGCCATCATCATCAGTTGTCTGCTAGATGGAAGCCACAAAACGACTACCGTCGTAGTGGTAGTCGTTATGTGGCTTCCATCTAGCAGACAACTGATTATGATGGCTAAGCCATCGAAAGCTGCTATTGCATTAAAAAATATTGTTGGCAATGACAGCATCTTTAACTAGTTTGACAAACCTCAACATGAACAATTAACAATATGGAAAGGGCTGCTTTATTGGGTGATAGTACAAAAATATATTTATTTATTATATTATATTTAATAATTATATTCTTATATTTATTTTGCTGCTTTCAAATCTGTTTGAATGTAGATTATGCACTATCATACTTTTAATCTTCGACTATACAATCTCTTGCCACTAACACACTGAACATGTACACCTACTGAGAGTTTGCACGTTCCTTGATTAGACACAAGGCGGGGAGTCAGTTCTACTTCATTTGCTAACGAAGCAATACTACATTAAATATGACTACTTCAGTTCATCTTTCTGCCTGGGAGGGCGTTGAGGAATGAGTAATAAACAATCATTGTCATTAGTTCTTCCTTCCACTCTTCTTCAGTCTAAACGCAAATGTTACACAATACCATAGTGCTTTATGACATTAAGTAATTTAAGGTGAAGTGAAGTGAACTATACCATAGAGAAAATAATATAATATAAAGCAGTTTTTTTTCACCTTCAAATCATCTACAATGTTGTGCCAAGTTTGATTTTAAATATAACACAATTCTGGTATTCTATGTACTCAAAAACTGAAGTTGAGTTACTATGCTACCATGTGCAAATAGTACAGCAAATACACTTCTTGATACATGCTCTTTTTGACTTTTTTAAAAAGTGTGCAAAAGTTATTAATATGAAGGATAATCTGCCTTAGATGAAGTATTTGCTCATTTTGTTCAAAGCTGAACAACAAAGGTATAAATAGGTATTGTAAAGTATAATAATGATAAAAGAGATGTGATGTTCTGAAATCACTTTGCTCAATGATAAGAAACAACACTACACCCAGAGTGACAGCCTGCACTGCAAAATAAAACTTTCCCGATGTTTATTTAATAATTACTCTTATTGTTTTAACTCTCATCATTATAAACCTCAAGGTTGAAACACAAGATACTCAAAATTAAAATTCACAGGTCCCTAGTAAAATTGAATGAAGAGTGGTTCTATGACCATTTATAAAAGGAAAATCCAGATTTTAAGTTCATTACCTTATGGTTCAGTTCTGGAATTTCTTCTTCCAGTTGTGCCAGCTGTTCTCTTAAAGCAATCAATTCTTGCTCTCGAGCTTCCAGTTCTTGTTGTTGTTGCTCACCTGAATAAGCAACCAGATGTTCTACCCGCCGAATATTACGATCAACATCTTGCAAAATAGATAGACTTCCATTCGCTGTATCTTGGGCTTTCAACGAGACTTGTTCAAATTTCCTTGTAAGGTTAAGTGCACCTGTAAGAAATGTCTTGCTATTAATAACAAATTTAAGTTGATATATACAATTTCCAATAAATCATCCGCTCACTAGTTTGTATTTAACCACCAGAATCATTTTGGAAACAAAGGCTGTAGCGGAAAAAGAATGTGGAAAATGCCCAAAACGTTTTGAATCAGTTCAGTGTGAAATTTGTTTGGAACCAAGGGAAAAACAACAACAACAAAAGAACTACCAATTTTCAGTCCCTCATTCCCTTTCTTAATCCCATTTTATAAAAATGTATTTTTTATATTTTTTTGATGAGTGGAAAGTAAAGACAGACTTTTTAAGTGTTAAAGAAATTAAAAACTGATTTTTTTACAATTATTTCTAAATTTCATTTAAAAATACAACAGAGTGCAATAAGAGTGTTCCTAAAAGAAAATTTTGGAGAGTACTAAATACCAGTGAAGTGATGAAACAGACTTTTCACAGCAGACAATTTCCATGATAATTAAATACTTAAATCAACTAGCCAGCTCCATGGTTCTGAATCATAAGCTTTTATAGACATCCCAATGCAAATTGCGAACCACTTGCACATGTCAGCTATTCCACTTTCTCACAAAATAAAAGAAAATGTGCAAATTTATTATTAACTAATATGAGGAAAGTTGGACCTTACATGGGAATAGGAAATGTATTCCCATGTAAGGTCCAACTTTCAACAGTGGCCACATAGTGAAATGTATAATAATTAGATTGACATTACTATTCTGAGAACTATATCAGCAGGTGAAGTTTGAAACAGAAATATGATAATACCTTCCACATTAGCCTCTTGCAATTGGGTGGCATTCTCCTTGAGTGCGTTGGCAGTTCCTTTCAACATGTTTGTACGTTCTCGAAGAAGCTCTATGGTAGCATTAGCTAGGAGCACACGTTGGGTGGAATTTTTCACCATTGAATCAGCTTCAATAACATTTTCGTTTGATTTGTTCAATTGGTCCCTAAACATAAAAGCAAATTTTCATGATTTTAAAATCAAATGACGGGTGGTCTATGCCACAATGAGATATCTTCAGAGCTGAAATACTCCTATGTTTCTATTACATGTTAGAGATCTTGGTATATTCACTGTGAGGAGACATTTCCTTCATATAAACATTAAGATTTTTTTCACAAAATAGTTAATCCACGTTTTATGTTCAAGTTAGATACTTAATTGTATGTATGTAATTGGAAAGTGTCTTGTAAAACTTTGTTTTATAAGACTGACACAAGTTAGCCTGAAGAAGATTTCAAAGGTTGGAGAATAAAAAGTTCATTCAAATCTTTATTTAATATAAAAGCAGTTTTAGTAATTTTATTGTCCTAAATCCAAGGAATCCTGCATTAATTTATTAAAGATTTTTTGCTACAGATGGTTAAATTATTTATTATTCGTCAGGGCTCACACCTTTGTCCCTTATTATTTACTTGATTTGTTAATGACCTGAAATTCGTATTTATATAAGAATATATAATTATTTTTGTATTTTGACGATTCGAAACTATTTTTGGAAATTAAATAATTTGATGAAAGTGTGGCTTTGAAACGTAATTTGGAAAATTGAGTAATGGAAAAACAGTCCAAAACAAGTAATTTAAATGACAATATTTCAAAACATAAAGTCATGACATTCCTTGTCAGAGGAGTAATATTTGACTGCATTACACAATTAATGATCAACATTTGTATTTTATAACAGTTTTTAATGTTTTTTTTACCCTAAAGTGAAATCTACAATTCATATTGGTAAAGCGGTATGGATGGCAAAAGTTGGGCTACATTAAAAGAGTGACTCCTCATTTCACAAATCCCAAATCGTTTGTCACACTACTCAACATTCATCAGACTGGTGTTATTGTATGAATCTTCAATATGCTCTGAAATTCATGAGAATAATATTTTCAAAAATGTAACTGGAGAGCACAAATTTTTAAATTTTGTGGCATGGAAGCTGCATTTTCCACCTCCTAGAATGTCATGACTACAGCCAAATTGTCTCTCAACTAAAAATCAGTCCGTTAAGGTCTTGCAGAGTTTATTACAAAAGATACTTTTTATGCAACTTAACCATTAACAATTTTAGTATTTCTCTCTTTTAAGAGCTGCATTGAAGAGCCCCTGCTGTTTGTCTTCGAAATAGAGCCAAAGCTATTTTTCAGACACTGCTAGCAAGGTCAGAATCTTTTTATGAGCCCTGTGGAGGATGTAATTACTTGTGATTACATGAGTGAATGATTTGAACATAAACGTATCAAAACTATAGCGCTGTCGAAGTCTGTATTAAATGATTTAGCTTACATATTGCGTATTTAATGTTTTGTGTAATATTGTATCTTGTGAGATTAATATGATCTTTGGACTTTTGTTCTTGGTCTACTACTGTGTGTATGTATGTATTTTATTTAAAAGTTTTCTTTTAGGCAATTGCCAGTTTTATAAATAAATAAATTTATTATTATTAATAATCATCAGTATCATTATTGCATTATTATCATCATTATTATTAGTAGTAGTAGTAGTATTACTATTATTATTATTATTATTATTATTATTACTATTATTATTATTATTACTATTATTACTATTATTATTATTATTATTATTATTAATATCATCCTCTTACCTCAACCCATCAAGCTGTCCACTCAGGGCAGCCAAGTCCTGATAACTGACAGTTGTGTTTTCAAGTAACTGAGACACATCAGCCAATTTTTTCTCCATACTTTCAAACTGGAAAGTATATGCTCCAGTAGCACCAGTTTGGTTGATTTTTGAAGCTTGATCAATTATCCTATTTGTTTCACCTGAAAAATTAGATAGCTAATACTTAAACCAAAAGACACAATTAAGAAACAAAATGACACAAATAAATGAAAAATGTCAAATTACTACTAATGTACAGTTTCTAAATATTTCTTACTAAAACAATGAACATGTGAGAGAAAAGGAACAGTAAAACTTCTCAGAGAAAATATAAATAGAAAAGGAAAAAAAGGGATAAGGAGAAGAAAACAGGGGGAAAATAAAAAGTAAAAAATAAAGGTAGAAATAGGATAAGAAAAAGGAAAATGTTTATTGTATACAAAATAAAATAAAAATTAAAGAGCTATACACATTATTACAATGAAGAATTAAATTAACCCCTACCTTTAAGTTCATTTAGAATTCTGTCCCAGTTGTCAAAGCACTCCCCACAGGCAGAACAATATGGGGCATCTCCCAGATATCCTCTCGCACACTCATCACATTTAGCACCACCAATTCCTTGGATACAGATACAGTGACCAGTAGCACGATCGCACTGCTGAGTAGCAGAACCTTGTAGATCACATTGACAAGCTGAGGGGAAAATTCAAGAAATCTTGTTAATTTACAAATTTAATACAAAATATTCTTAGAACATTCTACAAATACCTTCATCATATTTTGTTAGTGAAAATATATACAAGTGATTAAAAAAGGGCTATAAAAAAATGTAAAAAAACAACAGTAGAAATTATTGCAGTGTCAGAGTAAAATAAACATCAAAAATAAAATTATTATTATTGTTTGATAAATTTTTAATATATCTGGTAGTAACTTGATATCAAATATACACTTACGATGGCATTCAATTGTAGGATTTCCCCAAAAGTTAGCTTGGCATTCATTACACTTACGACCTCCAAAGCCTGGTCTACAACTACACTGTCCATCATACTGCAAAATAAATAAATTACAACATTTCAACATTAAATAAAAAACAAAACATATTTTTCGAACATCGCTTTTATTTTTTAGTATTTAAAATAACTGCAATATTTTGTTGGCTTATAGTATTTACAAGAATGCAAGAAATTTTTAGAAATAAATAATATGTAATTGAACACTTGACATTTCTCACATGTGAAGTTGTAGAATCTTTGGGTTAGTAGACATTAGTTTACATTATATTTTAGGGAACTTCTCTTTAACTTAAATACATTTATAAAATCTTTATTAAATTATCAGAGAGTTTTTGCACAATGCTTATGCCGACTTAGTACATAAGGTACTGACATCAGTATTAAGTTACACATAAGTTTGGTGCCTTTCCAATTTCGTTTATAGATTTTTCCAATTTGTGTACTATGGTTTAATTTAGTACTTTAATTATTTATATACGATCAATATTATGTACTATGTATTATTGATTAGTACTTAGACATGGTAATAATTTGTTTCCAGGGGGGAAAAAACAAGATACGATTGCGTAATTGTAGCCAGGATCATTATACACATTTTTTTCATTGTTCCTCTTGTTGATTTGACAAATAAGCTACTTATAATAATCACATCTACTTAGTACTTATGGAGTCATAAGTGACAGGCTTCATTGCCAGGCCTACACCTGTGATAAGATTTTTAAAAAAGTGTGTAAAACTGAAATTATTATAACAAAACAATCTTAGTATTTTCAATAAAATTATCTTGAGATCCTCTTAAAGAATAATGGGAGGGTGGATCAAAACATAAGGGAACAAGGACTCTTTTGGCTCCATTTCACAGGTATGTATCCAAATATAAAATATTATAATACTAGAACACATGGCTTTTCAACATTGTCACCATTCTTGCCCAAATGCTTGTCCCAACCATACATTAATTACATTTTGATGACACTGTCAATGAAGAAATTGGCATCATGTCCCTGAAGCCACATCATGGCTAACTGAACTTCACTATCACTGGCTAAAGAGATTAAAATCATTAATGTTGCATAGAGAAGCCAGAGAAGAGTCTCCCACCAGGAGTGCCGTAACAAAACTTGTGTGCCAGACCAAAAGCCTAACTAGGCACCCAATTTAATTTAATGGTTTGAAGAGAAAATTTTCACCTCTTCAAGCCATAGAATAAACATCTGGGTGATAGGGAGTTCACAACGGATTCTGAAGTTTAGTAATGTGACAATACATGGCTTTGGCGAATTTTTAAAAAATTTCTTCTAGGCTAAAATTGTGGCCTTGGAGTACTGTTGGAATTGCTGTTTGAATAAAATTACAGAATACATTTTCAAATTCATCTTTGAAGAGATTTTATCAATCTTTGAAAATAAACAAATTTGGAAACAAATCAGAAAAATTGATTGAATAAATGTAAAAAGTAATTTTCAGGGTCTCGCTCTATTTTTTTAAGTTCTCTACATAAAAAACTAAGATTGTGATTCACGCTCATAACTGTCTCTATATCGCTTTTCACACATAATGATAAACATGCAAGACGTACCAAATTACATTGATCTGCTACTGATCCAATTGGATCACAATCGCAAGGTTCACAACCAGTTCCACTGGCAATTTTCCAGTGATTTTCAGCACATTCATCACACCTTTGTCCAATGACATTAGGAAGGCAAGGACACTGTCCTGTTTGACGATCACAGAAGCCTACTGAACTGTTGGTACCCAGTAAATTGCAAACACACTCTGCAACAAATTCAAGCAAATTAAAGATGTTCTTTATAATATTCACAGGTAAACAACTTTCCATTAATTCTTGAAACATTATTTTCTGCACATATTCAAGACAGCAGATAAAATTTTTAGAACAACTGTTCTTATAATGAACATCATTAATTTCTTTTTACATAAATTTTACAGAAAAAATTGGTAAGTTTTAAAAAATACACCGTCACCTAGGGTGAAATAGGTCACAGGTGATTTCGGATATTTTCATATCGTTGTATTCAACCTGTTGTAATAATAAGTGAATGAAAACTTTCTCCCATATATTTAATTGTGTTGCAACAAGCGTATCCTGGGGTATAATTTTGGCATGAGAATGAGAAGGACTAAATCTCATGTGGTATCAACAATAAGTAACTGATAAGATTGACTGATAAATTACAGCCGAACAGTTTACTTCGTTGCTGCAAGAATGGTGGTATATTAATAATATCAGAGCATGTGACACTGTTGTTTAAAATATTTTGAAAGGACTTAATAATTTACTTTAAATTCACATCAGTATCTGCTCCCAGGGAAGTAATTCATCAGTGTGTGCCAACGTGTGGTGACTTCGAACAGTGTATAAAGAAAATTGCTTGGAGTGAAGATGAAATATGATCTTATGAAACTGGAAGCTGCTGTCAGGGCAGTTCGAGTAGGACAATTTTCATATCATAAGGAATTTTATCAAGTATCAAGGTCCAATATAGAGAACAAATTTAACATGAAACATATGGGATCAATGGGTGGTCAACTTGTTCTTACACTGGAAGAAGAAGGAATGCTGGTGCATGGCATTACCAGACCTGCCCACTGGGGTTTCCCGTTTACCTTTGATGATATTAGGTACATTGTCAAAGGATATCTTGAGAGAAAAGGAATCAAAGAGAGACGATTTTCAATTTGCCAGATGTGGATTGGGTAAGATCTTTTCTGAAAAGACACTCTTAGCAGTATTTCTGTTAGACTCAGTGAAAATATAAAGAGAGCATGTGCAGAAGTGAATTATGAAGATTTCTTGATGTAACATTATTACGATGAAACTAACTTATGTGATGATCCAGGGAAAACTCGAGTTATTGTGAAAAAGAAGTGCAAAACATCTGGAAAGAATAATAGTTTCTTCGAAGACTAGTGTATCAATAATGATGGATGCAGCAGGTGGCAGAACTCTTTTTCCCCTTTATGTTTTGTACAAAGCAGAACGTGTCTGGGATACTTGGCAAGAAGGTGGTCTTACAGGAAAACAGTACGATTGCAATAGCAGTGGATGGTTTGACCTTCCAATCTTTGAAGACTGGGTTTCGACTAGCATTAGCCTATCTGAAGAATACAGAAGGTAAAAAAATAATGCTTGGAGACAATCTGTCAAGTCTCTAGTCACTGTTTGTACTGGAACAGTGCAAGTGCTACAATATAAATTTTGTTTTATTACCTCCAAACATAACGCATTTACAGCAACCTCTATATGTTTGCTTTTCAGGCCACTGAAGATTGCGTGGTGGAATGTGTTAAGCAAATGGAAAAATTACACATGAGGCATACTTTCATAAAAGCATTTCCTGCACTGCTTAAACAACAGATAAATAAAATATCTGCTCAAAACATATTAAAGGCCTATGAAATGACAGGGTTATTTCCATTTGACCCAAACCATGTTTTAAGTAAATTACCAGATTGTGAAGATGATAAGGAAGAACGTTACACATCATGGACAAGCAGCTTTGAAGAAATTCTAAAACATGCTCGACATCCAATATCCAAAAGTCCCAGAGTTCGACGAAGGAAAAGAAACATTCCTCCAGGAAAATCTGTATTAGAACAACATATGAGGGAAAGTGAAGCTTGTGAAGAAAATGAAATAACTGCTTCAAAAGAAAAGAAAAACAAGCTTCAACTATTTAGAAGAACAATCAGAATGTGTATTGATGGTAGAGTCATTTGTGCTTGAGAGTTATGATTATGTTATTGGAAGGAAACTTATGAACAGGCAATATGTTGGTGTTGTGTCAGATGCAGTTGCTAAGGATATAGAAGTGAAGTTTCTTCAATCATATGGCAACAGACATTCTGTGAACAGACACATGATGAAGATAAGAGTTCCTAAAGATCACATTGTCTAAATTATTAAAAATATTAAAGTTTATTGACAAATTTTTGAGTTCTTTAAAAAAAAAAATTTAATTTACTGTCTGATTTCACCTCAAAATAAAAAATTCGGACGCACATATATATGATATAGATGTAACTGTTCATTATTCAGGTGAATTTCAATCCTAACTAATTTCACCCGCGTTATGTCATATCCAAAAACCAAAAGCACCACTGATAGAAGAAGAAAATGAATAAATACTCGAAACTGTCTTATTTCACCCCAGATGACTGTATTTTAAGCAACTGCAACTTTCATATAGTTTCAGTAATTTACAGAAAAATGCAGTAGAAATTTTAATTACAAAGAAAACAGACTTGCAATAAACAACTGAGAAAATGCTAATCCTAAATCTTGGAAAACTTGCTAATCTTAGAATCTTGAAAAAGTTTGAACGTAGAAAAACAAAGAAGACAAAAACAAAAGACATACAAAAGTGGGGAAAATAATATAGAAATAATGAAAATTAAGTAATTAAAAAAAAATTGACAGTACACAAATTTTGTCTTTATGTGCTTTTTGAAATTAAATGTGGAATTTGAATTGCATCAACAGATTAATTTGTTCAAAACAATTCAATGATGTGTTATTGAAATCTAATTTCTGAAACCCCTCCAGACCTCCAATTTTTAACAAGTTTAAATATTACTACTTGTCATACATATACAAGTAAACATGTATGTATTCCTGCTGTAAGGTAAAACTTAGTATAGAGTAGTGAATATATGGAATATGAAGTGTATTTCTGTATTAAAATTTATAGGCTATCCTGCTACGTCAATCACAATTATAAGAAGAATATGAAGTACCAGCAAATATTCATTTAAACACATGCTTACTAATTTTATCAAAGAATTCCTTGATAAAATTGCTTTAAATCAGTTGTTTTAAAGTACTGGAGTACTCACCTCGACACTCTTGATTAATTGCATCTCCATAGTAGCCAGCACGACACACATGACAGTTGAAGCCCTCTGTGTTGAAGAGGCATTGCAAACATTCACCTGACCTTCCATCACAATTACCGGGACGAGAAATATCAATGTTCTTGCTGCAGTTGCAAGCTCGACAAGATCCACCAGGCACCTCCGGGTCACCAAAGTAATTGTCCGCACATACATCACACCTTGATCCTGAAGGAAATATATACTGATACATAATCTGAAAATTTGACATTAGCAATGATAAGAGTCATGTTATTTCTATTAACTTTCAGCAAAAGTCATATCTGTTTATGTTACATGTTAAATGGTCACAAACAATAGAGAATATGTCTACATTGGAATCTATTAGTAAGTGCACAACATGAGCACACTTAATTGAATAAAATTTTACATTAATGTACATCATTACTGTATTTGACATATCTGACCTTTAAAATAAAATTTTCTTAGTATTTCCAATATTCTACAGTTGCTTCTCACCTGCATAGCCTACATCACACTCGCATACCACATCCTTGGTGATGGGGTCAAGAGAACAATGGGTTGCAAAAGAATGCCCTGAACTTCGAGTGCCAGGGCAGGGGCATGGTCGGCAAGGGATGGATGCTCCAATACGAGGATCTCCATAGAAGCCTTCAATACACCTGAAAATTGGAGTTCATTATATCAACTATGTTTCTTAAAAAAAGAAAACAAATAGCTTTTTCTTTGTTTAGATATGGCAAGTAAGGAAAAGTGACAATGGAGTGTTCCTTTAATCAAAGGGTTACACCTAAGTTTTCCAAAATAGTAAAACAGATCATGAAAAATGTGAGAATAGCTGGTATGGTGGTGAATCCATAGAAGAATTTTTATGAGGAAACTTATACGTAAATATTATGTCTTAGAAGTTACCGTACACATTTAAAGATCTTACACTCAAGAAAATGCCTTCCCCTACTAAAGCTGTTTTCGGTTGAAATAAAGATAAATCAGTTTGAAGAGGTCTGTGGAACTCAATAAGATGTACTAGAAAATATAGATACTGTGTAATAATTGTTTTTGCTGTGGTCTAATTCTCAAATTTATTTGTATGCAATGATGCAACTAATCTATCCCAAAGGAATTTGTGTTGTTGTTGTTTTTTTTTTTGTTGATATGCATTGGTTTCATTGAAGTTGCGAATCACAGTCACTCAATGCATTTCACTGGACTTGAATATGTGTGTGAAACTATAGCGCATCAAGATAGAAAACTCCTTTCAGAGGTGGAGAGCAAACAAACAAACACGACAGAAGTTGCAAACACTGCAAGATTTTGCACATAGAAGGAAAAGTCTAAAACTGGCTGCAAAAGTGATATTGATGAGCATTGATCTTCGAACGCATCAACATCAAGGCATTCAACAATCATTGATTCACATATCCGAGTAGACCAACAACTTACAAATGCTTCAACAAGTTGCTGAAAATTGTCAATTAACTCACACCATCATTCAGAACAAACTGAACATTGTATGACTTGGGCAATATAGGTTGCAGTAGAGCATAATGTTCATCGCAAAGCTGAAACATTTTGAATTTGCGTAAAGGTAAAAAATGGTTTCAATTTCAAAGGTGAAGATGTGTGGATGGAATTTTAACCTGTGATGAAACTTGCATACATGATTTTGAGCTAGATTTCAAGTGTCAAAGCGTGCAGCGGAAACACACAGAATCACCTGTCCCAAAGAAATTCAAAGCACAGCTATCCACTGGTAAGCCCTTGCTAGTCATATTTTGGAATGCCTATGGTCCAATTTTCTGAGATTATTTGGAGGACCAAGACACACATCAGCAGTGTTTACTACTCAGGTGAAATTGGGAACAATGCAAGCTTGCATTGAACAAGAAATGTCCACAATGGAAGAGGAAAGGTGTGCTTCAAGACAATACTCGACCTCATATTGCACAACATACTGAAAACTATTAGCAAAGTGGCTTGGGAGCTCCTATCCCATTTTCCTTACAGCCCTGACATTGCCCTTCCAGATTTTTAACTGTTTGATCTGATCAAAGGGGCTTTGCCTGGCATCAAGTTCAACGAAAAAAGTTTAAATAAAAAAAAAAGTGTAAAATACCTTGAGATCAAGGTTAAGAATTCCTTGCTGAGAAGGTAAGAAGACTCATAAGATGGAACAAGTGCAGAGAAGTCAGTAAGGATTACGTAGAAAAGTAAACAATAAAATTGTATTGATTTAATAAAACATTTTTGCTGTACAGCCATTTGTCTGTTTAATTATTGAATAACATTTTGTCTATCCCTTACCTCTCACAGTTGTGACCTTGAGTGCTTGACTGGCAATCCCGACAAGCCCCTGTCTTGGGATCACATAGTTCCGCATGTCCATTGCATTCACAACGCTGACAATTTGGGAAGTTCCAAAACCGAAGCTCACATTGGTCACAGCCAATGCCATATGTATTAGGCCTACATTTACATTGGCCTGTTTTTACGTCACAGAAGTTGTCCAAGGATCCAATTGAATTACATTCACAGGCTACAAAGCAAAGCCAAAATTAATGTATATTTCTCAAACAATTGAAGAGTTTCCTACAAGAACCAAAGTAGTCCAAACTCAAGATATTTCAGGAGGCACCAAAAACTTCAAAGCATAACCTTGTATAGTAACGAATTAATGATTTTTGCACGCCTTATATCTTTGAATATTTTTGGCATTTGCCGAAATGAAATGTCCCAGCAGATAACACCAATTGTAGGGAATAACTTGATGAAATATCTCAAAATATGGAATTTTGGACTTGTTTGGTTCTTGTAAAAAACCTGCCAATTTTGATATTTATATTATATTATAAATCATACAACTTTGATTCAATTTGTAACTGACTTCTCCAGTCCTTGACAATGCAGGAGGCTTAATTATATGATTGTATTTCTAGTTTAATTTCTGATTCTGATTTTGTTAGAACTAACCAAATCTGATTTGCAAGATACAGCATTAAAAAAGTATTTATTACAGACCAGTACAAATTTATACCATTACAAAATAATGGCAGTAAATTACATGAGGAATTAATCCTGAGGCTGCAAAACTAACAAAATGACATATACATCAACTAATAAAATGATATGTACACAAAAATTGTTTTTTTTTTTAAGAAATAATACAAGTTCACTCGGCCACCTTTTTTGGACAGGCATTATGAAAAACATAAGGGAAGTTATGAAATAGGTTTGATTAAGGAATCAACAAAATTTGCTGTCATATCAATTAGCCTTTTCCTCATCTTTTTCTTAAACTATAATTTTTATTTCACAGTTCACAGTTTCACAGTATTTCACAATTTTTATTAAATCCAAACTTTTCATATTTGTTATCATGCAATGAAAATTTCTGTATCTGACACTATCTAGTAATTTCCTTATTAACTATGGGTGAGACTAGTATTTTACTTCTTCAATCACATAAACACAATCTGTCATTATCTTGTTTTAGAATTTCCTTATAAGATTATGAGATCTTTGAAAATTAATTTAGATGAGTAGGTGCAAGGTTTATCAAAAATTAATTTCAAAATTTTCTTTTGCTTATCTAGAATTGGTTTGATTGTTACATCATATGCATCATCCTACATAATAACTTTTTGAAGTGGCACATGGCCAAAATAGGATATCGTAAATAAATAATTTTAGTTTTTGGTTCACAACAGACGTTTTCTGGTAAAAAAAAAATCAATGTCACAATTTATTTGTTAATGAGTTTATGTGCTTGGACCACTTTAGATTGCTATCCATATATACCCCAAGATATTTATAAAAGTAGACTGTTTAAACTGAAACAGGCACAATGAACATTATCTTGAACTATGTAAATATTATTGAGCATTTTCAACTCAAAAATAATTGGGTAACTATTTTGATTACAGCCATATAAGATAAAGACAGTTTTCAGATATTGAGGGTTAAGGAGTTCACATTTAATCAATTTGCTATTTTGCTAATTGTTTCTTGAGCTAAAGATTCAATGTTGTTCCTTTTATGAATAAACATGTACACAAATGATTTTTTTTTCTTTAGTAAAATATCAAAAAGGTAATTTATGTATAAAAGAAATCCCCAAATGGGCCAAATTAATCCCCAATAAAATACCAAAATGGTACCTTGTGTGACATTGTGTATTCTGACTTCTTGTCTCCTGCTGGTAGGATAACTTTTTATGGTATATTTATTGTTGTGTTTTTCAATTATAGAGCTGTATCTCTAAAACCAGAAAGGTCTTAGTCAAATTAAAAAGTACTGTTTAACTAGGTAAATGATTACCAATAGCATTTGCTCCATTACTAGTTTCTAGACATCTTCTGTGCACTCCTTACTTTGAAACCCAAATTGATTTGGGTTTATTAATTTGTGTTTGACAATAAAACTGTCCCTTCAAGGTATTTATAATTTTTCAAATACATTGACACTTTTTTCATGTAGTTAGAAAATATCCCTGTCTTTTTGCATTTGTTGAACAACTGTTCTAATGGTTTAATTACAAGTTTTGAATTTTTTAAATGATTTTGACCAATAACTTGTTCAAAACTTGACCAATAACTTGTGAATTTTATGGGCTATCATTGACCTATTGATTGATTATTTCATGTTTTTGGGCATGTCAACTGTTACGGTCATTATTCCTGTAAGTGAAGTACATGTTTTCTATAACAGGAAGTTGGCAGTGTTCTTTCCCTGTTTGATGGTATGTTTCAGTGCCAACCAAAATGTCTGCTTACAGGGTTTACCCCATCCAGGTATTATCCACATGTTTTCTTAAGTCCCCATTTTGCTACATGTGAGAGGAGTGATGGGGATTGGTTATTTCCAAGACAGGACTGTTGTATTATACCTGTAGCTGGTTCGTAGTTCTCAAAGGGAGCGAACATTTCTGATAATTAGATTTTGTCAAAAACACTCATTAAGAACATTTCTTCTTAATTCAATTAATGATAGTAAATGAGTCGGGATAGTTATTCCAAGGCTCAAGAAAATATGTAGGTATATTTTCCACCAGTGGGACACTGCCCCAGTCAGGATAAGCTCTAAGCTCCCAATTGGTCTGCCAACATGTGGTAGTGTGGTGGGTGTAAGCATGTGTGTAAATAAGGGGTGAGGATAGCACAAGGAAGAGGAAGGAAAGATCACGAATGGTCAATGGCCCATTTGTTAGGGTACCGCTCTGACATTCGCCTGGCAATTATCAGAGTAACCACAGAAAAGAACTGATGAGAGCAGCTGGCGTCTAGAATTCTTCTCCAGACAACTACTGAATTTGAGCTAGCTATATATCTAGTGTCGAAAATCATTCCACTGTCTGGACTTAAACTCTAGGACCTCCCAGTCACAAGCACAGCAGTGACATCAATTGATGCTCAGAACCATCTAAGCTGGTTCATTGATCCAGATGACAACAATCATTATCAATAAAATAACATTGCATTTCATATTTGTTACTTGTTAACATTTAGAAATTTAGAAATTCCAAACAAATATGATTCAGATCAAATTTCAATGATCCATTCATGATATTTTCTTCACAACTTACCTTTACATCCTTCAGGTCCAAAACCATAAGTGCCAGGAGCACATCGATCACACTTACGCCCCACAACATTAGGTTTGCATTGGCATAAGCCACCAAGAGGGGCACAGAGGGAGCTCAGAGAGCCAGTAGGATCACACTCGCATGCTGAAAAATAAATGAACATCAAATGGAAACCTACATCAAGGCATGACATACACTAACAGTTTCATCATGGTAATTCCTGGTAGCCAGATTAACCAGCCTTAGCTTTCGCAATTTTCTCATCCGTAGTTCTCATATTTTATTTTTTTATTTATCAATATTCTTTTATCTCAAGAAACTCACTTAAATGTATGAAATTGTACATAAATTTTCTAAGAGTAATTCTAAATATAATGATTACAAGTAGGTATCTGATTTCAAAATTATTCCCAAGGAACTTTAGGTAATCATTTCAATTATTGTAATTTTAAAATTGGACCTATTAATATCCATAAATTTACTATAGTAAAAGTATATTAGTCTTAATAAGGGAATATTTATAAATTTAGAAATAGAATAGTCATCTACTCCGTCTCCGTCATTGAACAACATAATAAAATAATTATTATTAAAGATCTTTCTTTTCTTCCTAACATTTTATTAAAAGTATAAGTTTAAAATCTGTAATTAATACTCACAGAATGCACCACCATACACATAAAAACCAATATTGTAGTGGTACTTGTTGCAAATTTCTGGAACATGTCCTTTTGAAACTGATTGGAAATACTGTCCACAATGGTATCGTTCAAATTCTTGTCGTCTCAGTTCATTAGCAGGAGAGCCATCTTCAAAGAAAGGTATACTCTCAATTCTTGGAATCAATGCAATCTGAATCATCAAATAAAACTATAAGCTTCAAAAAATATAAATTAATGTAATATGGGTTTAATTCCAGTCACTACAAAATGTATTTGTAATCAGAATTGCCAGAAACTATAAACAGAAGGCTCACAGAGTATGAACAGCACCGAATATCATGTCAACCTTGTTTATCTAGCCTATAGACCAAACAATATTTCTGCCTACTCGACAGCTGGGTTGAGGTAGGATGATGTTGCCACTTACTCAGGTGGCAGACACATGGTCATGAGATTATTCTCGCATCAGAGCACAACAGCATTAGCAGCAGTAGCACAAAACAAATCACAAGAAGAGCTCACAACAGTAGACGATCCAGAACCACACACACGATGCATAACCAAAGAAATAACGGCACTCTTCAATTTTCAGTTACTTCGCGCTGTTAGATTTCATTTTTTCTTAATAAGCATCAGCAACTTGAAGTTACATCAGAATTTAAAGCCTCTGAATGGATAACAGAACCTTCTCTCCCATCAGCCACTAGTTGTCAAGTAGACAGAAGTATTATTCTGACAATGCGTGTTTCCCTCTAGCAGCTTTCCTTAGCTTAGAATTTTCTTTATATATTTAAAATACATTAAATAATGCACCATAAACTAATTTTGTATGAAAGTAAAATATTAATGTGAATTTGAGTTTTCACAATTGACAAGTAAAATTTTTAGAAGCTTAGGAAAATGTTTTGCATAATTCAAAATGGGCACTTGAGTAATTTGTTGATAATAAAATAAGTAGCCACTTAGTAAGCAGTTATCCTTATAAAGCGTAGCGCAATTTTCCCAACAATAAATCTGCTCATGAGCATTAACAAGTTAAACAAGGATATTAAAAACTGAAAAATTTATATTAGTAATATTCTGTTTATATCAGTAAATGAGACAATTATGTACATGTGAATGATCATTTAGATTATTATGTTTGATACAAGGTGGTTTACTTGTGGCTACTACACCCAATCACAAGGTAAAAACATTCAATCTTTATGTGGGATTTGAACTCGTAACTCTAGCATCAAGCAGTCACTTCTGCATCCATTTGTGATATTGAGGATGACATGAGGCCATTCTGTTTAAAGTAACTTGGATGTGCATAATTGTTTGAAATAACTTATCTAAGAAATAGAATTTGACATTCATATAACATTGTATATGAGGAAGATAGTGCAGAAAATGACATAAATAATAGGAAAAACAAACTTGATAATCTCCATAACCTAGAATGCATTGACATGGGAGAAAATACCTACCGAATCTACTAGAATTGATGCAGATGGTGAATCCACTTCATTATTATAACGTTTAAATTCAAGGCGTACTTTATATGATCTGCCAGCCTCCAGACAAACTGGTGGATACACAGTAGCACTTCTTGCGCCTAGAAAGAATGTTTATCATCATCATCATCATCATCATCATCATCATCACCATTGTCATCATCTTCAGGTAATTTAGGAACAAAATGTATGATCTTGATAAGACTACTTCAATTAACAGAGGAAATTAAATATGGTAAATAAAAGGTGTCTGGTATGAACAATTTTATTTTGCTAATGATTGTTTCGATTGCGTAGCAATCCTCAAGCTGCAAGCTCCGAGGACGATAGCTACACGATTGAAACGATCATTAGCAAAATAAAATTTTTGATACCAGACAACAACTTTAATTTACTACATTTAATTATTAGGAGGTATCTACCTCATCAGCTATCTAATTAACATAGGAAACTTACTTGAAGATAAGGTCACATGCTTGTTATCATCTTCAGGATGAGAGTTTGCACATGGACCATTTTGATCCACAGGGCCATCTCTTTCCACAGTTACCCGCACATCATCCCACTGTCCTGGAAGCTGCACAATTTCTTTCTTAATAGTTAGTTTGTAAGTATGCAGCACCATTGAACTACCGTTAAGACATTCACGCAATATTTAAATTTACAGAGACAGATTTATGGTGTTTTAAGACAGATTGTAAGTGGACAATACTTTGAGAAGTAAGAGGACAGAAAAGAGTGTCTGCAGGTAAACAAGAGAAGCTGATAAAAGAAAAAATAGAAGAGAGAAAGGATGGAAAGGTTCAGGTGAAAGTGATGAAAGAAGAGAAGATATTGATGCAAATGGAGCTAGAGGAAAAACAGGAAGAGAAAACGAGAGAGGAGAGAGAGAGAGGAGAGAGAGAGAGGAGAGA
>BOPP01000173.1:2374063-2408065 GCA_017312745.1 Gryllus bimaculatus
GGGGGAGAGAGAGAGAGAGAGAGAGAGAGAGAGAGAGAGAGAAATGTTGAGAGAGAAAGTTATTTTTTGTTGTTATGAATTCAATTTTTCTAGAGAGATATATCTAATGAAATGAAGAATAAAATGCATGAACATTTAGCAATGGCAGACAGGCATTATGTCAATAAATTAGTTTTTAATTTTGATTTTACAAGCAGTCTCTCTTGACATATATTGAGAGAAAGAAACAAACTAAGTACAATATTATCAGTGGATGACAGTCAACTATATAAGTTTAGTACCAGATAACCTGTGCATTGAGAAAACAAAAACTCTGAAAATGGAAAAATAATTTCAAAGTGCCACACACTTACTTGAGGTTCATAACGAATTACTATATCATACTCCATGCTCCTCTGGATGTTATCGACAGTGAATTCCAAATCTGAATTTTCAAAGGTCCGCATGAAGCCAGTCCCTGTCCAGGTGTTCTCTCTACCATCTCTAAATGGCTCACGGATTACCACTTGACAATTCTACAAAGAGAAAAAATTACTGCATTATAATCAAACCATGTTTTTCATAAGGAGTTGTTGATTAAGCATGCAAGTAAAAATTTCAAAAATTTCAATTTTAAATTACACACTTCAATCCATTTTCAGACATTCGTAAGAGTAATGCAGAGAACAAATTCGCACCAAAAGTAATAATAAACATCAATTTCTAATTTATTTATAATACTTCCTGGTATTGAAATTCAACATTTCAACAACAATCAACATTTCATTTCAAATTCTGTTCCAATTAATTTAATTGGTACAGAATTTGAATATATCAGATAAAGAAATGCTAACACAATAATTTTAAAAGTGATGTGTAATTATATAAATCATTGGACATATAACGTATGATTATTATTCTTCATACTTCACTAAACATTTTATATAGTTTTGCATGTAATAATCAGGATCATCATCATATACACCTTATTTGCATCACATATGAAATCATAACTGGACTTAGGAATTTGTGACACTTAAACTGCTACACATTCTTGAAGGATCTTTGAACGAAATAAAGTCACACAATAATTTGTTCCAGAAACACATTTTGTGAGCTTTCCCATATTAGTTACTTACAATAGATCCATCAAATTTCAGTATTTACAAATCATTTAGTTTAATTTTAGGAGGGACGAGAATATCTGCAAAATTGTCACTCTTTAAATTTTAAAAAATTGAAGATATCATATGATAACTACAAATTAAAATTAACATATTAATTTTTATTATTTGTTATATCAACATAAATGACCAAATTTTAAAATGTGAACACTAATATTGAGTCAACATCAAAACAGAAATAATTTCACAGCTATAAAATAAGAAAATCCATGCTTTTAAAGAAATAAGAGTTATTGTTTATCAACTACACCTGGCATTCAGTAATACAAAGTCCTAAAACTTCACAATAAGAAAAAATTCCCCTATGATAAGTGAATAAATTGGACAAAAATAATAAGAGAATGCATTTTTTTCCCCCCCACTATGTCTTCAGAAAACAGTGAATAAGTGTAATGCATTAAATTCAACATGCCATGATTTAATGAGATGTCAACACTCAACAAAGCATCAAAAATATTACACATTTCAGAGTTCAGAAGGATTAAATTAATATTTAATCATGAAATCTACAAAATCTGATACATCAAAGTGCCTAAGAATTATGAAAACTTTGAACATTGAAAAATATATTAAGACAATAATATTATAGAAAATATGATTATTTAATATGTAGTCTCTCATTTGAGCAAAAACAGAAAACATGCAGAAAGAAATGTACTCTTCTACCCATTTTCCATCATGAACAAGTGATATGAATATTATTTTCATATTGATTGTTTTCACTGAAAACTATACCCTCTTTAAACAGAGCAAGTTAGTGTGCAGTGCAAATTATCACACAATCCCTAATTTTTGTGAGAAAATTTAATATCACATGGGATTTCTAGAGATAACACAAAAGACAATAGACTGTTTAAAGAAAAATGAGTTTAAAAATTTTGATTTTGTGATTTAATTGTTTGGCACCAACAAAAGGAGTTGTATTTATATTTTTACTTGAACTTTCTTTAATTCATATAGCGATATATGCCAAAAATGTACATTAAAAAGAAATTTGTTTTCATTATTATATATATTATCATTACCTGCTGCCACCACAGAATTTAATATTCCCATCTTACACTACTTTAAGAATGAAAAACAATGAAGAGAAACAACGTATCAAACTATTGTAACTCCATTTCAAGGCAGCCAAGAAGAAAAAAATTGTAAAAGTTCTTGTAAATCAGTGTTTCTTAATTGTCTATAAGAATATAATTCATTATCTTAGCAACATCATCTAGAAAACAGATTGATCATCTTTTTATTAGATTACAATTTTAATTTTAACAAGGGTTATAAACATACTCATAGAGGCTTACTTCCCCCCGCCAAGTTCCTACTAGATATTGTAATATGCAACTTCCAGATACAAACTGTATGCATCTAGATTATTATGATAAGGAGAGAGCCTTTTTATTTGTTAATTAATATTCTCTCTTACACTATCTTTATCTAGTTTTGAATATCTTAATATGTCTAAACTTCCAGATTGAGTTTTCAAATACATCTGTAAGAAAGTATGATTGCTGCAACAAAAGTAGTACCAGAATAAGGAACCTCACACTAATGCTTGTGTCTGCACTCATGAAAATGTCTAAAATTCATGTCATATAAGAGACAAACTAATACAGAAATTCTTCACAACATGATATTTGGGTCAACTAGAAATGATCAAAATTGATGGGAGGAATCAAAGTACAACTAAACCAGATATACATGTGCTAGTCCAAGAGAACTCTCTTCTAGAAGATATTGAAATGTCTGCACTACTTTCATCATCGTACTGTTATGAGCAATGTTATGAACAACATAAGAATACAGGGAATCTGGGGAGACTACTATACTACCTTTTTTCTTCAATGGAAAACAACCTTTTACGTTACTTATTCATTTTGAGGTATTAGGAGTATTATATGCAAATTTTATAGTGCCTATAAGCTCTTATTTCATTAATAAGGGCCTTTTTGTGCTTAAATGCCTAAAAGTTACCTATTCTCTTTTATTGATCAAAATGCACTTATCCTTTACCAAAAATTTAAAAAATAGTAATTTTTGTTTGTTTTTATCCGGCAGAGTACAGAGTAATCAAACAATTATCAATAAATGCATGTTCCGTTTTACTGCCACCACAGTGTGGGTATTTCATATTATGAAAAGCATGCAAAATCACTGGTGGTATTAGTTATTTTTTAATTCGAATTTATAAACAATTTTTTTCTCCTGTGCAAAACTTCAAATTGCACAGGTTTCATTTTCATAGAACTCTCTGAATTTTTTGATAACTGCAAATTTTGAAATTTGTTTTTAGATATAATGTGAGAAAGTATGTTCTGTTGTAACACTGCTAGTTTAAACATTTGATAGCTGCTACGATTCACCCTTTTTGTCCAAATTGCCCAACAATGATAGAAAGAATTTCTACCACATAAGTACATAAATAGGGATAAGAAAAATTTTCAGTACCCTTTTAAATACCTATTTTGCCTACCTATTTCTAGTTTTACGTGCCTATAAATCCACAGCTTTCTAATAACAGATCTACATGTCCCTCAATACCTTGCTTCCTTCTGCAGCATATGGTTTGTCATCATTTATGCTCTACTATTGTGCCATCTTGGCATCCAGGAAGAAGTTTTCAGTTAACCAACAGCAATGCAGTATACATAGATCACTCATTTTCTTATATATTAGTAGTAAATGCAAGAAAATTGTGACATTAGTTTGACTCACAAGAGTAATTAAACAAATGAAATAAATTTGCTTTTAACAAAATGATGAAAGCAAATGTGAAGTTATAAGAATATATTATAATATTTCTCACTGACAGGAGTTACCACCTTATGGAAGAAAACCTGTGGCAAAATGTCTATTAGAAAGGGAGTTCTACTGTGTGTAGATGTACTTGGACATTGTAAAATCTGCATGGTCAGAAAACCAATGACTGAAAATAAGTTGTGGGTGAGCAAACATTATTGGTAATACTGTAAAATCTGTCTAAACCGGCACCTATACTATCTGGAAATTTGCCTTAACTGGAAAATTTCTCTGGCCTTTGAAGTTGTATGGTATTTTACATAGCATAAAACGGAATTTTTCTGACATAGAAACGGAATGGTTTTTCACGTAGTATAGAGGGAAAAATCATTATAAATTGGAATTCCTGCAAATTTAATGCAATTGGCACGTAAGATATTCTGACATGCCAATTGCATTAATTGCAAATTGAGACGTAAGATATTCTTAATGTAATGATTGCATCGGCAAGTCTGTTTTAAATTCTCTATCCCACGTGATTTAGTCATGGCAACCACACTGTGAAGGGAAGGGGCTTCAGCTGATAGCCTAATATTTGAACTTAGGGTCACTTGTCTCTCAAGGCGTAGGTCATAAAGGAATTCTCTCCCTCCAACCCCACCGAGCGTGGGAAGGTGCACCGTCACGGCTTCTCTTCGTGCATCTCCTGCCTCCTCGCTGCCTTACCATGAGAAAATCATGTCATTTTTACCATACTTTAATTACATCTTTACTTACATTAATTTACTAGTTTCAGAATGGAAATATCATTTTCACAAGTGTTGTTGAATGGACAACACTACATAAAACAGAAACCTCCCTAAGCGAAACATTTTTTTGTGTTGATCAATTCTGGTTTAGACAAATTTTACTGTACTTCCATAAAAAAATATGTCAGGCAAAGCGGTTAATGTCTGAGTTCTAGTGATGTAAAATATCATTCCAACTACCACCACTTTCACCATCCCCATTACAAATTTCACCAATTATTCCACACACCACCACCATGTCATCCATAACTTACATTCCCATAGCAATTACTACCATTATTACAACACTAACAACCAAAAACTTATTTCTTACACTTGATTGACTTCCTAGATTAGTTTGATCACCCTCACGGCATACCTGTAACAAATTTCAGAAGTGCAACAAACACAATCACAACTGTTCCACGAATACTAACATAGTTTGAGCAGCAAAGAGTACGTGAAAATTTAACATTTAACTTGAAGTGTTTTGTAAAAACATAAGAACACAATCTAGAAAGCTTTGGTGTGGTAAGGTAAGTGAATCAGCCTATGATATGGACCTCCCTAAAACTACAGTTTATAGTGTATTAGTACAAAAAATTATGTGCATTTTTTTAAAGTAAATTGTTAGATGTCATGTAAAACTACAAATTAATGTTTTAAAATTTTGATTAAGAAGATTGGGATACTTATATGTGTATTTTCTGTGTTATCTTCAAATATAGTCATTTAATATACACTTTTTCTTTCTCGCTTTACTATGTTCACGTTGTAAGAGAAAGTATTGTAATATTGCAGCGGAAATTGGCAATTTTTTGACAGAAAAAGTCTTATTGTTGGGTCCTGATAACAAAAAAATGAATAAATAATTGTTCCTACATGCAGAAAATTACTTCTTCCAACACATGTAGTCAGAATCCTCGTTTTGTGGGTCCTTTTCTTTATATATATATCAAAAAATCGGTTGATGGTAAAACATCTGTCTATGGTCAACTCTAGCATCTGAAGTGTTCCGACGATTTTTTCTCAAATTGATATTCCTCAATTGATCGGAATGAAATCGAGACCCTGTGAATTAGAAATGGATAGTTAGGTTTTTTACTTAAAGCCTTGACATTTTCAAAACTTTCTAAAAAATGGCTCCAAATGTTTTATTAAATTTTGTCCTCGTGTACAGTAAAGAATACTAAAAAAAATGAGGTCTCATTTTCATTAAAATATCTGACTTTTCTATAGAGATTGAAGATAAGAGATGTTTTTTCTTAATGAAATATTTTATTCACAAACAGATCTTGAGATTTGGTCTGGAACAATTTTTAGAAAACATGAGTAGTATTCCCATAGTTTTGCGTGAAGAATTGGCAATTTTTAAACAATTTTTTTCTCAAAAATGGCTCAAATCTTTTTCTTTAATTTTTTCCATAGACAAGGCAAGGAACATTATCCAATATTCACATATCTAACTGATATTTTAAAATATGAATTTGTAGCTTTACTTCATGTGCCACCAAATAAATTACTAAAAATGTGCACAAAATTATAATTTGTATAAATACACCAAAAACTGTTTATACAGTGTATCATGATGTAAATCAGATCACCAATCATACTTGACCAAAGCCTTTGACAGGTTCTCATGTATTAAAAACATTGATAAAAGTTCAATCATTCAAAAGACATCCCAATAAGTAAATAATGGATTAGTTAATAAGAGTTCAATTCAGTAATATTAAATCCAAATTCGCCAGGAGTGACATTTCTCAGCTGCAGCATATTCTATTTGAACGTTGTTGGGTACACCTGAGCTTGCTCTCAAATCCTGGACTTGTCAAGAGATTCAGATGGTTAGACCACATGGGTTCTGTAATGATTATGTCATTCGTCTGGGGATATATTTGAACTTTTCAATTAGCAATACTTCCACGGAAGGCAGATACATGAACAAAACATTAGCACATGAATGAGGGATTCGATGCAATTCAACCCAATGGAGTTCAGTACAATACCAACGAAAGTGAGCAGAGCATTCACTTAACAACATATGAGGTACAATAATTCTCAATAATTCTCTATATAAAACACGACAAAGTGTGAACACCATGATTCACCACATCCAGAGGTGGACCTGGAGAGGATTTCAGGACACCCCCATTTATGTTTTTGAAATCACAATTTTTTAAATTGTTAGCTTGAAATTAACAAACATATGAGTATATTTGTAATGGAAATACTGCTTTGGATGTGATGAGATCTATAAATGATAATTTTTTTAAAATAAATTGTGTAAACTACAATAAGTATTTAGCTGGCATTGCTTCCATGGCCCCCCTTGGATTCGCCACTGATTCAACATTATTTCAACAGTTATTGTTATGAAAATTCAAAATCAAAAACTATCCTAGAGCAACTCAGTTAAAAAAGGGTTGTTGTTATCAGTAGGAGACAAAATTGGAATTTTGCCTTTCAAATAAATTGTCAGAGGCTTAGGGTCAATATAAGCAAAAAAAATTTAGAGGCTGAAAGTACATGCAAAGAAAAACAAACACAAAATTTTACATGACTTAATGCACATGAAGTATTTCCTTCCAGAACAGAAGAAAAAGTGCTCTGACAGTGCAAGAGGCATTGAAGGGTGTTTAGACTCCTCTTAGACATGAAGACTGGAAATGAAGGTATTGAAATTTCGAATTCCTGATGATTGTATATTGGATATTATATTGTACAATAAAATAATAAAACCATTCTTAATTGTAATACTATACTATATTTTTGAATAATCGGATAAAGTGACCCTCCATTAGAGTGAATACAAAATGTTAGTCCCGAGAGATTCAATATAACCAGTTACTGTGTGTAAAATTGGCAAGAAGGACTGGATGTCCAACATTTATAGCTTTGTAAATGACAGCAATGGTAACTGGTGAAGTAATGTAGCATCAATAATCGGTACTCATTACCATTACAGGTTTTCTTCTACCATCTCTCCCTAAATATTGATCTCCTCTTCTAATTCGTTACGTTCATGAAACTTGTCAACTAAAATAATTGCAAAATATATTTTTATGGGAGTTGTTTGGCTTACCATATCTCCCTTCCTCAAAATTTAAATACATGTAACTCACTCAATACTCTAAAAAAATACAGTTTAGTAATATGCTTAACATGACCAGGCTCCAGGAGTGGCTCATCAGAACATTACACTTTAGGCACATTAGATTAGTTAACGTCTTGTGTATATGCTTTACTTCATGTGTACTTTCATTTGAAGAAATTTAGAGTAGGTTTTGGCATAACATCTCTAACCATTCTCTAGTGAGGCTCAAAAATAGTACATACGAATATTTCATCTAGTTGGTCAGGTTAAACCACAAAAGGTGATATACTATATGCCTAAATAAATCCTTTCCTGGCATTAATAACGGTAAAATGTAACTAGGCCCACAGGCTTTCTTTCATATGAAGTCATTTGCATAATAAATTATGAATTACAAATATTTTTTCCAGTCATTAGTCAATTCTTTATTGACAATTAAATTGAAGCAAACTAACAATTTTTTCTGCTTCTTGGGAGTAATTCTTCAATATGCAATTTTTTCAATAGTACAATAAATGCTATTACACACCAAACCAGGTACATTTATAGACAAATGACTTAATTCTACTTTGCATCATAGGTATACAAGTAAAACCCACCAAGTCCAAAAACCTAGTTTCAAGATAAATCACGTTGAAGTTAATTCTGTTATATTAGTCTACTCAATATCTTTTGCCAGATGGACATAAAACCATGTTTCTTTTACATTCACATTCATATGTAATACTACTTTTAATAAACAAAAAAATCTAAGGTGGATTTTACCTGTACATTTTCCTTGTTCTGTGATTTAATTAGAAATCAAAGTAATTGTTAAATTAGGACACAAGCAATTTCACTAATCAAAATAAAATTTTGAAATGTCATTTAGTGATGTGATTAACTCAAAAACATCAAAAATGGACTTGGTGTGTTTCACTCATATACTGATGGTATGATCTTCTGGCAGCTTGAAAAGAGAAAAGAGTAAGAACTAAGAAACCAATCAACACTACTCACGTCTGAGCCCCGAGCCAGTTCTGCCTCATACACCAAGTAATCAAGTGAGCCAGTGAAGTAGCTCTGTTCTGGCTGGTCACACGCACGGCCCGTCACATGCGGTCGGCATCTGCAACATGAGTTGCCTCAGGCCCCCAGCAGCACCACCACACCCAACAACCCAGCATCATGCACACCATCAGCATCCCAGGGAACAAGAGCATTGAAAGAGCCCAAGAATCCACAGTTAAACCATCTCACTTTTCACTTCATAGTAATACAATATTTCCACACAATAGTCCATTCAATAGTAGTAGCTAAATGTAGTATTTAAAAAAATATTAAGAGTCCAGATAGTTCAACAAAATGGCAAGTAAATTGAATGAAATATGCCTTAAAAGAGCATTATAAATCCCTACACATAATTTGTGATATTCAGAGAAACACTATTAGGAATTAATGAAAATAATATTACATTTTATTAGTTGCAAACCAATAAGCTATGGTTTTGAGATGTGTATGTGATGAGCTGCAAATATACTATCAAGAACATTTAGGACAAGCCACCACCATGTGGAAACGCTCCACATAACTTCAACTACACCTTCAGGCGAAATATGCACAGTAAGCGTAAGTGGCATTATGAAATTGGACTCCCCAAAGCATTGGGAAGAAAAAGTGCAAGGCTACTGAAATGCCACCCCTGTGTTCCATCATCATCAACATGACCGACAAGAACAGCAGCAATCCCACAGCCCAAACAATCTGGATCAACGTGGTAATACATTGATGTCATCATAGCGAATGCATCTTGACTTCACCATATTCATTGCCCTTTCACTTTCTCTCATTAGGTAGTACAAATGGAAAAGATTTTCAACTTATTGTTTTTTCTAAGTAGTTTTTGATCTTCCTCTTCCACACAACATCCCTGTCACTCAGATCCCTTAACACAATGTCCCCTGATGTGAATTATGCCACACCAAACTCATTCTCATAAAAAGGACCGAAAAGTCTTGGTCTCAGCTCACCCACACATTTTGTTTTATTCTATTGACTGTTACAAAATTATCAGTCAATTGTCAACACTATTCAATAACCATTTATTGACTTTAACCCTTCCATGTGGTGGCTTGGGAAAATACAATAGATGTCTATTTAACATTGTCTTCCCCAGGTGTTTCAGTACTTAACTACCTGTTAACTTTTACATGTATACAAAATTAATACATAGAACCCTTTGATAAATTAGTACCTATACAATATGTGAAGGAGAGAGAGTTTATTTTATATACAGATTGTCCCACAACTTTAAATCTTGCAGTATGTGTAAGAACAAATTATAGAGCACTTATAGATGAATTATTGTTATTTGCAAAATAATAAAGTGATTCTTCCTTTCTTATTCTGAATAAAAAGGGCTGGAAAATTGAAGTAAAGATCAATCTGAAACAAAACGCTCAAAAGAAAGAAAACCAAAAATGGAAATCCTCATATGGAATTCTCAATCCTCAAACGTAATATATTGTATTCAGTTGGGAAGTCCAATCATGATCAAAATAAAAATATATAAAACCATAACATCTGGATTGTAATTAATATATCGTATGTTGCAATACACACTAAAATTCATTCATATGATGAATAATAAAATTATGTTGAAAGAGAAAATATAAAAGAATAACCATATATATTATAAAATTATAGAAAACAGTTTTACAGTGAACTTTAATGCTATTGAGATCACTCACCACAAAAATGTTGCATATCAACTGTTCTTTATTACTATCTTCAATAAAGAGAAAAAGAGTGTTATGAAGATTGAATGGCACTTCCAGAAAAGCAGCAAAAATTCATATTATTGAGGTTTTTGCTTCACGATACTCACCTCATCAAAGAGTAAATTAATACAAGTGTATACAGGCAAGGTAAAGGGCAATCAAAAAATTGAGAAAAGGTAGAATTCAAGTAAACACATTCAAGTTCTAAAAGTTTCGCTGAATCAATAACATCTATCAAAACAATGAATTCAACAAACTGATTTTGCACAAAGTTATTTGTGATACTGAACTAATTACATAAATAAAATGGTTTGTTCATTAGTCTGTCCTCCTCCTCCTCCGTCCCTCCATCCGTCCATGTGCCAGCCTGTCTGTCTGTGAAACAGTCCATCTGTCGCAAGTATTTTAATATATATTTTTTCATGTCATTTTTATGACTAAAATAAACTCTCTGATCAACTGTAATATATTTAAAATTTATTTTTATTATGAACTTCGGAAGCACTGATTTAACTTTTCATCATGAAAATACTCATGAGAGGTGCTCAAAAAAGCAAATATACTATAATTATGTATTGAAAATTTATATTTATAAATTTCACATTTTATCCAGTTGTATCTAATCTCATATAATGCTCATCTATGATCACCAACCTGCACTGGCCAGTTATTACATCACAGCGGTTGTCAAAGGAACCACCAGGATCACAATCACAAGGCTTACATCCTTCAGGATCATCTGACAAACCCCAATATTCAAGTAGACACTGATTACAATCACGACCATGAACATATCTTTTACATGTACATTCTCCAGTGTACACATTGCACCCTTGGTTATTCACTGTACCAAGTGTGTTGCAAGTACAAGCTGTAAAACAACAAGAATATCTATAAACAATCAAATTCTTTTCTTGCATTTCCAAATATTAAAACAGACATTAAAGTAATAAGAGCATAAGGAAATTGAATAAAACCGAATTGTTAAAATATTTTTAAAAGAGCTCCATTGCTAAAGTCTGTTTTATATACGGTTCATGGAACATACTGATTGCATTATCACTATCCAAAACATTGAACAATGAAGCAATATTAATTTTCACACGAAACATTCATATTCATATGAATAAATACAACGTTCAACATGACATGTGAGAAATGGTCATTATTTTTCAAATATACTTCTGTGAGATCTTCAGTATTCTGCCAGATTTACTAATAAAATTCCTGACATGTCACTAACAAAGAAAATAATTGTTTAACAATTTTTCTTACATTGGCATCCATCAGGATTGGACTCTTGGAAATTCCAGAATCCATTTTTACACCGGTCACAGCGTCGCCCATCCACATTGGTTTTACAGTGGCATCGTCCTGATTCAAGTCCATTGGCAGGATCAGTTCGTGAATCACAAATGCCATCATCAAGCGACCCTCGTGGGTCACAATCACACACTGTGAAGAAACGAAGCTCATTTGACTGATACTGTTAAAGAGTCAGCACTGCAGATACTTCAAGGCCATTAAAATTTGGCCCATATTTGATAAAACAGAAATAAACTGTACACACAATGACAATGTAAAGTCTTATAACGCTGGAATGATCACTGCTTTCTCTAATCCAGTTAGTGATGTGGCTTTATTATCATCATCAATTGCTTGAATAATGGGATGTGGTAGATGAAATTATTTATATGTCAATAAAAATTTGAACAAGAATTATATGTCAACTAGAATTTGGATGGGGAGATAAAATATTTAATTGCTTTGGTGGCTATAACTAACAGAGCTCAAATTCCTTTTTCATCTTGACTTCCTGCAGCTATGGCTAAGTAACAGATTATATTACTGTATGTATTCATATTAAATACAGTATAATTTATACATACTATGGTTTTATTTACCATATTTCTTCACATATATTAGTTTCAGTACAAATTTAATGAAAATGATCACTAAATTTATCACAAAGAAATAATTGTCTTCAATATCTCTTTCAAGTTAAGTAGTAGGCATTTCACTGCAACTGATATAGAACCTTAATTTTTTTAAGAGATGCACTCATCAAATGATAAATGTATGTAGATTTATAAAAGTACGCATTAAACTTAAGATATAGAGATAAAACATTTCAATAACTTACATTGACAAATCTCTGGGTCAGTAATATCTCTACCAGGATCCTGATAATAGAAATTGCGACACTGCTCACAATTGCGACCCATGGTATTATGTTGACAGTCATCACAAACACCCCCACTAACACGTCCAGTAAGTTCATACACAGCTTCATCGAAGTGACAGCTTGAGGCATGTCCATTACAATTACATCCTGTAGAAAACAAAGAGATTGACAATAAAAAAATAAACCTTTCAAATATTAGTTCTTCATAAGTTTATTTCTTATGAACTATAATTGGGGGAAATATACATTTATTTTACATAGTAATCAAACAACAATAATGTAATGAAAATGCAAAGCAGATATCACTTCATAAATTAGGATTCAAAAAGAAAACAAACACACAACTAGCATGATATATAATTTACTAATTCTAATGTTCGTAAGTAATGATACAATTATAAAGCCAGTAAGATATTCTGAATTCACCTCCTTTATTTTTTATTGGTTACAGGATAAGAAGTATGAATGACAAGCTCATTGCCAATCATTCATTAGATGCTAATTGACTTTCACTTTTAATAAAAGCTACTGTTTGGGAGAAACACTTCAGGAAGTTTTAAAACAACAGAAAACATTAAGTTTCTGAAAAGGTGTCTTTGCACATTCAGCATTCGACAAGTACCAAGTGACAGGTAGCTGAACCCCGAGTAATGTGGATGGGTTGCTTGCTAATTGCCGAGCACCAAACATTTGGTGCTCAACCTACCCGCTCCACGTGTGTCTTTTGGACACATCCTAGGAAGCGAACATTCTCTGAGAAGCTTGGCTACTCAGGCTGAGTGAGCTGTTGCTCACTACTTACCAAATGTTGAATGTGTGACATCACCTTAAAAGCTATGAAATATTTTGGTCAAAATAATTAAAAAGGTGAGAGAATTTCATACATTCAACTGATAATACTGAATTTTCCCTGTAATAGGATTTTCTTTTGGAGTACCACTACTCACGTTTGCATGCATTGGTCTGTTTTCCAAAAGCAGGTTTCCATGGTAGATCATTGTAGAAATCTTCACACTCCTCACAGTTGAGACCTTTGGTATTGTGAGTGCACTCACATCGCCCGTGTACCATATCAACGCGACTGACATCATCTGACAGAGGAAGACACCGAGAAGCATGGCCATAACATGAACATGAGCCTCGGACTACCATCTGATAGATGGCATAATAATACTTCTCCTGAAACATTCACATCCCAAATAATACATCAAAGTGCATTAATAATTTTAATTCAAATAAAAAAGTTTTTAAAATGCTTCAATTAACTCATTACACTACAGTTTGGAAATTACCATTAATTTTTCTGAACATGACAATCAATAAATGTTTAGCAACATTAAAACAAATTCCCTGAAATTTATTACAAAAATAAAAGCACAAGTACCTAACAGTGGTCTCAGAAAAAATGTAATATTTGTAAAATATCTCATAGTGATTTATAAAAGGAAATACAACACTTGTATTGCATGTATTTTAAGATACATCAAAAGGTCAACAGCAAATTATTTCTTGATACACCTCTATATTATCAAACAATTCCACAAAATCCGCGCAATGTGCACATGGAATACACAATATACTTTCCCATCAAACTCAGAAACAATGCATTTCAGAGTTGTATGACCCCAAGAAGAACCCTGTCATACTGTTATATAATTACACTGTTAATTAGCAGAGCCACTCTCTCTATCTGTCTCTGTCTCTCTCTCAATGATTTAATTTATTTACATGAAATATTGTTTTATTGCTTTGATTCATATACAATGGATATATTGTAATCTTGTATTATATATTGTAATATTGACTTATTGAAATATAACCACTCAATAATTGATTGTGCAATAATAAGTGCCATTGTGCTGATTGCATTGATGCTAGATGGCATACCTGTTGCACACCTTTGGGTGCTATGGGCAAGAAGAGAGAGTTCCTAGTTAGGTGCTTTCAGATGCTTAGTACTGGAAAGAGTAAAAACCAAAATCTTGTGCGACTGAATAGGGGATGAGCTATATTCATTATGTCATAATCTACAATTATTTTTTACTTTATTTAGCTAGCGTTTTTACAATTAACATTTCCACATTTTAGAAATCACATCCAGGCTGGAACTAGGCTATAATTTATCAGGGCAATTTTTTATTGATACCTACCTTTCTTCCATTGTGTCCAATTTGAATGCAAACAAAGAAAAAATATCAGTAAGATTTAAGGAACTATCAATATGATTTATCTGACCAAAATCATTTTATTGATCCTAGATGGTTTCGAAAATGAACTAATTAGATTCCTTCAAATTTGCTCAGCATTTATTTTAATTTATCTTCTCTATCAAAATTCAAAAATTATTAATTATAACATTGAATTTTTTTCAATTAAATGTAAAGTAATTTATTTCAATTAAAAATCTCTCTTATTTCAATTAAAAATCTCTCTCTCAATTAAAGAAACAAAAATGATACAATTCATTCTATTTCGTGAAACTATTTTTAGAGATTAATTTGGGGGGGGGGGGAGAAAAGAAAATCAAGATTTATTTCAAAAACAAACAAAATAATCTGCATGAATTTATCTCAAATTTTACTCTTGATTTTACTTTTCTCCTTAGATACCTCCTAAAACATAAATGTTGAATCAAAATCTGTAATACACATTTCCAATTAGTACAGAAATTAAAAGAAAACTCTGCATCCTCTTTCTTGCTGTGTGAATGGCATGAATAGATACACAGGGATGAGGGGAAGAATACACAAACAGTGAAACAGTTTCAAGTTTGACTGAAAAATGCAAATATGGGAGGGTGGTATTCCACTTGTTCTCATATTACGCATACCGATTGAACGTTGTTACTGCTTACGATACAGATAACTAGTCAGGAAGGAAGAGGCCACCTGCCATTAAATATTTTTTTATATTCTTTGTATGTAAAGAATTGTTGTTTTATATATAAGTAGTGGAAGAGGTGATCAAATGCCGTGTATTCCATCTCGTAATAACTGAGAAAAGCTATACGAGACTGCGGCCTACGAAAATATTTTGCTAACATCACGCTCTAGAAAGATGAGACGCGATACTCGTAATCATTGCTGCAATCAGGTATAGTGATACAAACGTTCCGTCTTATGTGCGCTATCGTTGGGAGTCTGTCTTCCCAGACATCAGCAATTAAATCGTGTTACCATGTTTTGTCACACTTCGCTCAACTCAACATGAGCCTGTTCACGCGACCTACATTTAACTTTACGTCCCGACGCGAATCTTGGTGGTACCGCGTTTCAAATTCATCGAATTTCTCGGAACAAATGTTGTCCTCACTACCATTCCTTCACTACTCACGAGGAAGAGCAGTGGCGCAGAGTCAATAGATGAGAGTGATGTGTCGCAGTCCTTCGTTATTCGGCTGGTTTTATGGCTTCTAAGCTTCTAACTTTATCTTTACAATGTAAGTTTATGATTTTCTCTCTTCAAAACTATATTGTCTTTTCTTTGGACGCTTCAGACTACTTTATGGGATACAGTGCCTGGTTTTGTAACACTGTGGTTTCGCGCAAGAGAGTCACATACGTTCCCTATGCTCGATTCTGCTGCAAGGCCAATGACCTTTGAGAAGGTTGACTATTGGATATGGGCTTACAAAGCATGTAACTGATACGATTCCACAAACACAACTGGTATACAAGTCTCAGCTGCAATAATTTCATTCATTCATTGGCCTCTAGACGCGGTAGCATACGGATCGGCAGTTCAAATTTTCTTCACTGGGGGAATGGCTTATGTATGAATTAAACATCTTAATTTATAATTGCTTTTTCTTCTAGCTTCTGGACAATGTTGTCAAGTTGAAATTTTCGAGAATTTGGATCAATTGGGGCTTTTATGATACAAAGAATTAAACTTTTCACCTTGGCTTCTGTGCCGTTTTGGTGCTAAAGACTTGTATGAAATAAAAAAAAAATAACTGAAGACCTACCACAACTCTTTAAAAAATCAAAAGTGTGTATCAAATTATCCCCACTTGATGGGTCCACAATACATTAATAGGGCTAAAGTGATACAGCTTAATATTTATATGAATTTTGACTGTGAAACAATGAGCGGGCTACAGTGAGACACCTTAGGGTTAAGTGTCTCAATAGTATTTTTTAAAATATATTTTGCTGTGCCTAAATATTGTAACATTTTGAGTTCCTGCTATGTGGCCATTGATATATTTCCTACTACTTGCTATTTTTTGTTAATTTGGATATCAATAAGTAACTATATAACTAACATTATCCCCAATTTTTTGCCGAATTATATTAAGCTTGACTGACCCCTATATAGAAGGTAGTTTCGACTGAGAGCGTTATGGAATGTAATAAATTTTGTAAAACGGTATTTTAAAACAATATTTCATTATTAAATTCTAGTATTGTAAGTACGTAACAGTGTTGTACATACCCGAGATCTGTGCGTATGAGACTGATATTGTGCCTGTGTGTGTGTATGTATTTTTGTGCTGTTGCAATAATGATCATGCGTAGAAATTTGTTGGATCGTGACGAAACTCACAAGAAAATAGTCCGAAACTATACAATAGCGTCTGAGCATTAAAGAAGGCAACAGTATTTTACTGACAAACTATTTGCTCCTTTCTATCGCATCACCTACTCGATCTTTCAGGAGACGCCAATGGCCGCCAAGCGCGTTACCGCATGGCTAACGCGCTTTCTCAACGTTACGTTAGTAGCCCGCCCTCCATGATCCTTTTTCAATCCTTGGCCTGTAAGATTGATTGATTACCACAGCCGATATTTTGGAGATCATGAACATTTGCTCATTGGATGGCCGATCATTGACTCAGAGAAATTCGCAGCTATTCCTCCCTCCTGTCTCAGTGCGCCTCATTGCGGGACAGAGTTGGTGGATGGAGGAGCTGCGTAGCGGTTGCGTTGGTGCTAGGAACGTATATGCCGTCTGAATTTAATGAGCCTAAACGAACTCATTTCAAGTTTTTGGAATAGGTATAGTTACGGTTACAATTGTATACTATTATGTAACACCCGACAGACGCATTTCCAACGCAAGAATCCAACAAAACGGGGCCCAGAAACGGAAACTATCGACAGATCGTGAACTACATCTGAAAAAGACATTAAAGAAGGAGCCGATAACAACCACTTTTCTTGCACTAAATCCACAAGGAAACACTTCCTCTGAAAACCCAGAGACGTCAAGAATTAACGACGAGTCTGATGATACTGAATCCTGCGATCCAAAGCCAGCCCAAAGCAATAAATCCAGCTCAAGCATTACATGTTGGCAGCAAAAAACATGAGCGAGAACATCACACCAGTGTTTCAGGTATTTTTTTTCGGAAACTGAGACGGAGAGAAATTTTTAGTTCATACAATTAATCATGTAGTAGATTCAACTAAACGGAATATTACAGTTTGGAAGAAGAAAGTGCTTAGTCACGTTCACGAAACTTGCTGTTTAGTAGTTAAACACACTAATGCACGTACATTCACTAAAAGATCATACCAGTGACGAATGGCATCTTGTGGAGATAACTAAACGAATCGTTGCGTTGAATAATACATTGACTAATATTTACAAGACATATTGCAGTGAAAAAAACAACACGAACCGTGAAAGGGAGTACTTTCTTTCTACTCCTTCAGACAGGAAGCAACTGGAGTCCCGAGCGGTCATCCATCCTACGGTCCCTTGGACTCTCCCTACTTCCTCAACCTCGATTACCTGAGAGACCGAAGCCAAGCAGAACTGCAACGAAGGCAGGCTGCCGACATTTGGCTACCGACGGTATTCCTACCATTAGTTTAGAACATAACATAATAATTATTTAAAATCAATAAAATATTAAACACATTTATATAGCGTATAATTCTATATAGAGCGTTGAATTCTCACACTTCACATGGGTCCGAATTTGTCAGATGGTTGAGAACGCGTGCTTACTAAACAGTGTTTAGTAGTGTGACGACATGAGACGTAAATCTCACTGAATGATTTTATCTTCGAAACAAGTATAGCGTCTCTGAAAATTCTCTTTGTTCATTCACTTACGATTTTGAATTGTCTGATTTACTAAACGAATTTTTAGTAAATCAGACAATAATCACGTTTAGTGAATCTTACCACAGGAATAATTGTATTTACTACATTATCGTTTTCTGAAATGTTTACTGCATTGTACAACAACATACTTCTCAGTGTACGGGTCGTTATTTTAAACGGAAGAAACCGAACGAAGATACTGCTTCTTATCGGTAGCTTTGCTTTTCGCCAGCGAATGGAAGGATATTTTGTTTCGCTTGTAAGCTGGTTGGATTACCTAACCGATCATTTTCCAAAGATGTTTTGCGATTGGAGTCATGCACACTCGAGAAACAACGAGCACAAGTTGAGGCAAGATCACATTAAATGCCTAACGTATTGTTATCACAGAGGGACTGCGTTGGGTGGAGTGGCCCATTGCAACAGGAAAATAAATTACCGAAAGCTTCTCGCTCCTTCAAACAATTGTAAATTATATTTTTCGAAGATCTATTAGTTTTAGAACAAATGTCCTTTAAGACAAAAATATATTTTAATTTAGTACTTTCGTTAAGTTATGTTTCGGCAATTATCAACTAGTGTTGCTAAAAGAACACGTACTTTCTCGCGTTTAGTAATAGTTATGTAATACTTTTTATACTAGTTATGTAATACATTTTTTAAAAGTAAATTGCAAAAATGAATGAATGTTTAATCATTTGAAAATTTAGCTATTCATTTTCTATTACAATAAGCCACTTGGACAGTATAAAAAGAAACAAAAAAATAATGTTTTTTATTAAATTTTGTTGTTCGATAGTGTGAAAGAAAGATCGTATTTATCCGAATGGTGCAGGTCTCATTTTCGTTGGAAACCCTGATTGTTCGAAAGTTGCAAAAATTCAAAACTTTTTCTACATTCTAATTTCTATTCAGCAAAATTTATAATTTTATTATATTGATAATATCATATCAGATCTCTTCAGATAATATCAAAGGTAAGATTTTCTAGGAGTGAGTATCTTTCCATTGCTCCCGGCACACCGAGGTAAGTGTGCTTGATAAAATATCAAAAATATTTGTTGTTATATTTTTGTCACTGAGTCACTGCCCTGAGGAAGCCTGCGACATGTCAGGCGAAACGTCGGCTCCCAGTCAACGACGCGGCGTCTCCCGGATAGCCCAGAATTTATGTTCCATAGCGCTCTATTAATGAATCTAGTGCATTTTGTGGGAAGGGCGCTTGGTTATAGTTCTCGAAATTAGTGAGTTCTAAAAACATCGGGGATTTAAAATTGTTGGACCTCATGTTCAGTTGCTCTACAATGTTATCAATTATTTCACAGAAAAGTCTGCGATAACTGCTTTATATCACAAGAATTATCAAGACGATGTCTTTTGAATCTTGGTTCTGATGTCTCGAATGTCAAAAGGTTTATTCCAAACAATCCCTTTTTGCTTTTATTAAGTTCTGAAACTTGGATACATTGGATACTGTGTAACACAAATAAACAATGTGTTACACAGTATCCAACTCTTACTTTGCAAAATATTGAATAGGTCTTCTGTTAAGGGAAAATTTCATTAAAAACAAAAAGAAGAAAATTGACTCCAAATCTCGTTTCAGTAACTCTAAAATCCTCTGGATGATGTGAGAGCTTCTGCAACCCAATCACTGTCACCTTCAACAATATTTTCAAACAAACTTATAAGAGGTTCTCATACACAGTTTGAACTAATCTACTATTGTAATTCCATATAGTGGGAGCTGCTTTTAAAAGCCTTTTTTTAAACCTCATTGTCTAGAGCATGGCAACGTTTGGGAGACTGCGAGAAAAAATGTTGATAAACCAGTTTTGAAAAACTATATTACATTCTTTGATTTTGGAAATTTTTTGAGATAACAGCAGATTTCATTTCTGAACAAATTAATAATAATAAAAAATTGATTATTTTCAATTTTCGAAAAATCAGTTTTCAACTACCATGAGACCTGCGCCATTCTCTTAAATGTCCTTCACCAACAAAATTTTATGAAAAACGATAGTACCATTCTTTTTAAATTTTGAAAATGTCCCAAGGGCTTCATGTAAAGTACTGCCCAATAAAATAAATAAAATATCGATTGCAAATTCACGGGGTCACGACATCAGCCAATTCGGGAAATATCAATTTTGGAGAAAATCGGCTGAATGGTTTAGCCCCTTTTGTTCACAGACGGACGGACAGACGTTTTGCTGTCAGTCGACTTTTCTGTATCAAGGACCCACAAAACATGGTTTCTGGCTCCAACACGTGTTAGAGGACTTTTTTCTAAATTTAGCAACTGAATTTATCCACTTTTTCGTCACTAGGACTCTTTAATAAGCGTTTTTTGCAGAAAATTCGCCGTTTTTCGCGTAGAATTACATAACTTTCTCTTCTTAAGACGTTCCTTCTTAAGCGCAAGAAAGTTAAAATACAGAGATCGCCGAAAATGGGAACAGCACCTTTTTTTTACCATCCTTTGATAAATACGAGGAGAAAATTGAGGAAAAAAATTAAAGTCGTCTTTGAAAAAATAATTGTTTTAAACTGCCTACATTGCACGCAAAATTACGCGATTTCTCACAATTTCGATAAATTATGTATAACCTTGAACAACATATGAATGATTAATTGACACCAGATTTCAGTTCAAGTTCCTTCATACTGTAGTTGTATGAAGACGCCGAAAGATGAGGACTATTATTAAGGTTTAAGGGCGCATTAACAGCTAAGGTCATTGGCGCCACTGACAAATTATTTTAGAAGCAGTACGCACTTTAACAGTGCCAAGCTAAACGTTTAGCCAACGAAAGTTGCGGATTCGACGAAGGGAAATTAATGTCCCCCAAGAAAAAGGTCAGGATGATTATGGAAGGGATGCATTCTGTAGAAGTGCATGCAACTGGATTGAGGTGGAGAACTTGAATCCAGTTTCATCGTTCTATTCTTGCATTTTGTTGAGGACAAGCTGTAACTGCCTCTCAATAACTTGCATGCTATTCGACGAGCAAAATGTGGCAAAGTCGCCAACGAAGAGCGATACTTTCTCAGGCTCTCGAATCATTGATTCGATACTATTGATAGCAATGACAAACAGAGTGACACTCAGAATTGATCTCTCGGGAACACCGTTTTCTAACTGTAGACTTGAGGATAATGCGTCACCAAGGCGGACGCGAAACGATCTTGACGAAAGAAAATCTACCAGAACCAAAGGGAGCCGACCCCTAAGGCCCCAAGTGTGCCAGGCGGTGTCATACGCTTTTTCTATGTCGAAAAATATTACCAGGTGGTGTTGTAGCGCGAAAAAAGGGGAGATCTGTGTGACAAAGGAGACTAAGAGGTCCATGGTTGACCTGTGCTTCCTGAAATCACATTGAAATGGTGTAAATAGATTCCAGGAGCCAGATCAGGCCTTCTTCCGATCTGTCGGACCTTTCGCCATACTTGTTAGGGGGCGTTCGGTAGACAGTGACGAAACATAGGCTCTCCAGGACGCGGCCTTACATTCCCGTTCGGACAATCGAGATCTCGCTCTGACTCTCTTATAATTTATCAGATTATCCATGGTTGGGAACCTACTACTAAGCTTTGCCAGTGACAGCTTCTCATCACGCATCGCGGTGGCACAGTCGGCATTCCACCACGGCACGGGAGGATATCGTGGGTGGCCCAACGACTTCGGGCCACATAACGGCCACATAATGGCACTTGAGGCCTCATAACGGCAGATCCGCACAACGGCGCCGGTCCAATGGGCAACCACAGAATCGATATCGCTTGAGCAGTTTTCCAATATCCGTATTGCTTTCTCGGACTTATCCCACTCAGCTCAGTGGTTTAGCCAGGCAGGAGGATGGGCAACGTGTAGGTCGGGAATGTCGAAATTGACCGGAGTGAGAAACGCAGGTGCCATGCAGGTCGCCAAGAACAGTCCACTCAAAGATGGTGGAGATGGACTGCAGAAGCAGATCAACGGACGAGTGTTTGAAGACACGGCAAAATGTGTCAACAGTATTCTGAAGAATTATGTTCTTTCTGTCAATATTTTGAAGTATATTACCTCTCCGGCAGGGCCTTGTGCCACCCAAGACGGAATTGTGTGCATTCACGTGCCCCACAATAAGGAAAGGGACGGGCACCTGAGAAAAAACATCTTCATCTTGGGGCACGTGTGCCGTCCCTCCTGTGCGAATGCCTGGTTCATGCGAATTCATGCAGCAGATCTTTAACGTTAAGGAACTGAATGGTTGGGAGGAAGAGTGAGGGCAAAATGATTGCAAGTAAGCTCGTTGCAATGTAGATTTAATGTTCATACCCTAACCATCACCACTTTTACATAATTTAAAGAGAAAATGAAGGAGAGAGAGGGAAGCTAGAGGAAGAAGGGAAGTCGAGAGGCACTCCTGATGGCGTCAGCTGCTTACCACGGCACCGATCTCTCCCTGCAGAGGTGTCGCGGCTCCTTCTTGGCTCATGGCTGGAAAGACGGTCGGCGGCGTGAGGGCTTGTGGCGAACCTGGTACGGGCGATGTCGGCTCAGAACTGAATACTGTCGCTTCGTGCGTCTCGTATATACACGATTCTGATGTTTGGAAGCACTCAAGGTGATGTCCAAATTGTGAGTATGTTTTCCGAAGAGCTATTTCTTTCCCAACGTGGCGACTTTCCCGCTCGGTTGCTTGGGCTCGGGCCATGTAGTGAAAATGTATACCTTTTAAAGTTTTTACTTTAATTTTGTAATATGGTTCGTCACACAAGACTTGACCAAGAGAAATGTTTATATTGCACACCGTTAGCGAAAAGGACGGTAGATGTGTCCGAAAGCATACGGTTTGAAAGTTTGTTCGAACGTTCTGTCCCTCAGAGAACAGGGAGTCACGGATAAGTACCGCGACACCACCGTGAGCACTAAGTCCGTCAACTTGATCAATCCGATTGATGCTAAAACCGCGAAGACAAACGGGATGATGGGGAAGAAGATGAATTTACTGGAGAGACGCTACGGATGGTCTATGGCGAAAAATTATCAATATCAATTCTTCTGAATGTGCACGAAATCCGTTTGAATTCCATGAGTCAGCCATTGAATGGAAGTATTTCTTTGGTATATTTTTTTCCTTTCTCTCCTTCTGAAAGGTTATAGAGGAACTCTCTTGGTGCTCCTCGTCTAGAGCAGAGTCTATGCAGGGTGGATTTCCCGGGTTTTGCCACACGTGACTGAGATGTACAGGGGCTGGAGGATCGCTGGATGTGAGCGTCGGAAATAGTGAGGTGGGCGGAACTTCGATAACGAATTTTTGTTTGGCGACGATCTCTGGCTGGAATCGATTTCCAGTAGGGGCTCAGTAGAAGTCATCGGTGGCTGGTGGAGTGTTGCTAGGTTTCTTATACTTCGTAGGTATTATCACTTTACCACCTTGAATGCACGTCGTATCTTCAGGGAAGTCTAGGCGGACATTGACAAGTGAAGTGCGCTATTAGAGCAGAAGTACGTTGTGTTTGACAACTTGCTGTTACCCCTGAGGACTTAGTCTTTAGGGCACTGGAGGAGGACCGTGACAGGCCTACTGGATTTCTAGCCTAGTGTCGGCGTTTGGCTTCGGAAGGAAACCTTTTCGGTAACTCGAATTATCTGAATCTCTTTTCCGAACTGAGGTAGGGTACTGGTTGTAGTTGGCTAGATGGTCGAATGCACAATTGACAGTGCGGTGTTGTAGCGCAGGGATGAAGACCGTGCTCTGATGTACGGCACTTCCCGCACCGACATACATCGTTGCTGTGTATGCCCCAACCTTTGACACTTGAAACAGCTGCACATGGAGGTTGTAGAAGCTACAAATAATCCTATCCGAGAGGGAAAGCCGCGGTAATAAATTTAAACTTTTGAAATTTTAGAAAATTTTCACATTTCAACTAGACCTAACAAGACCTACGCCATTCTCGGATAGCGTCTTTATGCTATCCCAGGACAAAGTTTAATCAAAATATTTGGAGCTTCTTTTGAGAAAATGTTGAAAATATTGTAGAGGTTTTATATAAAGTACCCCCAAAAATTAAAATATCCGTTTCAAACTCGCAAAGCATTGAGTTTCTTTAAATCCTTTTGAAAACGTTGATAGTGGAGAAAATCCCGTGAACGGCTTCGACGCTAGCGTTGACCGCGCGGGCGGGCGGGCGGACAGATAGAAGGCGTTTCTCATCAATAGAATTTTCTGTATCACGCAGTGATGGCTCCAGGGGAGCATAGCCCGCCCCACCCCCCAAAAAATGCCTAGAGTTTTCGTTTTTTATCTCCCTTTATTTGGCAAAATTGATTTAAATATGTATCTTGGAATTGAGTAATTATTTAAAAAATTAATTTTGTATAGTATCTTCTATACACTACAAAAATACAATATAACTAATATGTCTATTATTTAACAAAAATCTCTGATCTCCCACCCCCAAATAATCGGTTGGAACCGCCCCTGGTATCAAGAACCCATAAAACACCAATTCTGTCCACGCAACGTGCTAGAGGAAGTAATGTACAACATATGTGAATAAAATTTATTCCATTTTTCGTGACTAGGGCTCGACAATAATAGTTTTTCTGTCAAAAAGTAGCAAATTTTAGGTGGACTCAGAGGGCCAACTCATTCAGTCCCCTAGTATTTCAACTCTACATGTCAAAAATCAATTATTTTCCGGGATGTGACGAGCACGTTTGGGAACGATCCAGAAGATGCGTGCAAAAGAATCCCTCGAACGAAACTGGACGGCCGCGGAGTCGATACGCTGACCCCAGGAACCTGCCTTCGCAACGGCGTTGCCCACGCTTCAAAGACACGGCGCCTTACGGGGCAGTTCCGCCAAGTGTTGGAAGGAATCACCTTCGAATTAGTCTTCGTTGCACAACTCTTTTTTTCACACATTTTTATGCAATTATTCCGTAGTAATTCTAACATTTAAGATAATGTAATATTTTATATGGATAATTTTTACATGATTATGAACAGGTATTTTCGAAACAATAAAAAATGTGGCCTGTAATTTTTGAAAGCATAATTTCATAATGGGAATACTCCTTGGCATCAATGCGGTAATTGTCCACTTGGAAAGGCATGGCCGTCATTGTCCACGTGGATCTCTCACAGCTCTACACACTCATCTTATTCTCTGCACTTCTAAACTATACTTACATGTATCTCTTGTCGGTTGTCCAGGAGGTCATCCCCAAGTGTATGTAATTTTGTGAAGTTAATTCGTAGATTAGTCATTTTCAACAAATTCTGTACTTCAGGAGAGTATGGATCATCTATATGTAAGTTTGGTAACAAAACTCGAAATATTATCTGTAACATAAATACATCAATATATATTATAAAATCAATTTAATATTTTCAATTAATGTTCTTATATTTCCGTTTAGACAAAGCAACCTCCAATAATTGGGTGTCATCAGCAGAATTTTGAGAATAATTTACAATATGAAACTATCCATATTATAGAACAAAAGTAAACTGCAAAATAAAAATAATAGCATAACAAATTAGGGGATAAGTTCACTAGCTCATTAACATTCACTGAAATAATTGTCATGTTCAATGGCAAAAATTTATCTTGAGCAGAAAAGTTGCAATATCTTTTAACAATAAAGAAAACATGGAACATGAAATATATTCCAGGAATGGTATGATTTACATTAATTGTTACAGTAATCTTGTGAAGGAATAGTAAAAAAATAATTTCAACCATTTCAGTCGAAGGTAAATTAAACCAAAAAAGAAACCATTAGAAAAAATAAAATAAATTTATTAAAAAAAAAAAGTTTTTAAAAGTTAAGGGAAAAGGAGACAGTGAAAAAATGTACAGGAATGACACAAAGATGGTGTCAAACTCACTTTTCCCTGCTAATGCTTCACAGGATCAGCTAGTCACACAAAAATGTGTTTTTCTCTCACCTCTCCTCCAGTTGAGGGTGCAACATTTGAGTATCTTGATTCACACACAACATCTGTCAATGTTGTTGGCTTTGTCTTTGGAACTTCGGGAAAAGCTGCATCACAGTTATGAGCAAAATACCTATAAACCTAAAAATATACCATCAGTCACTAAATAATAATTCAATTTTGGTAATATTTTATAAATAAAATTGAAAGGCTCATTTTTCTACAGAATAATATAAAATACAACTCAAATTTTTGCAAAATTAATCTATGCTTGAAATATTCACTTCAAAATTGTAATTATCACTCAACAGGTCTTCTGGTCTTTCAATTAATGAAATTTTAAACAAAGGAAATAAGTTACCAAAAAGTTGAAAAATACTTCACCTAAGTTTTAATTACTTACTTGCCATGATCTTCCAAAATCATAAGACCGTTCTATCAGCATGGCCGCAGGCCTGAATGTTTTAAATGTAATGATCATATGCGTAAAATGAAATTCTGCTTCCAAATCCAACTGAATTGTAACATTTTCAACTCCGTTCTCAGATTGCCACCATGAACGCTGGTCAGTGCTAAACATTCAAGTTAAAACACAGAAACGTTACTGAGCATTCTAAAATCATGTACAATAACAAGAACATTTCACAAAATCAATTATAATCATACCCAGGAAAATTTTTGTAAACAATGTTTTCTATCCGGTGACTTCTCGCTGGATTATTAACGTATTGATCTCTGGAGTCACACCTGAAGCACTTTTTTCGATCTTCCAAATGTGAAACTATACAATATCGCTCCTGTAAATATGAAAAATTCAGAGCATTTATTTAATTATATTATTAATTTAGTATCAAAAACAGAAAAACTTTTAGTACAATTTAGTAGGGAAAAAAGTTATATTAACTGTACAGAAGCGAAACCAAGTGACCTTCGCGTTTGCTCAATTAAGTAAAAATAACAACAGCAAATAGGTCTTACACTCATTCAGTTGACAAAACGAACATAACAATTTTATTGCAATAAATAGTGTGAACCCTTTCTCAGTGAGTTTAGGGGAAACTTGGGAGGTAAAACTATAGAGGAAACTTGACACCCCTTGTTAAATCATCTTCTATTAATTAGTACGTGCTGCCCCATGGTATTAGATTAAGAAACTACAACGGGTCCTACATCAGTGATTTTGGGCACTTGCTGGAGCCATGAAAGAGAAATTAAAAGCATTTTAATGTTTAATGCAATAAAATTGTGTTTATTTGTTTTTTCTGGAATGATAACGGTAACAAGTTTGTGAATGAAATTAAATAATGAAATGATACAATATTAATGGCAAGATACTAGAAAAGTATATAGTAATAACAAAGCATTACAATATAACCATAAATTAATTTTTCAAAACATAATACAATGAAGCTTGGTAGAGAAGTTTGACCCACTAAGTTCAAGGAAGTTTGACCTATTGCATGGCCATGCTATTAGCAATACAATTATGATGAAATTTTGCATATACACAAATGTAGAGTTCATAATAGGGTTTCATTTGAATATATGCTACTTTTCTAGGAACCAAAACGCAATGGAAGAACTAAAGAACTACCAAAACCTACCAGGCACATTGGAACCGCAAGATTAACATTGACACAAAAATTTGATTTCAATTTTTCACATTTAAATGTGCATTAGGAGAGATAAAAGGGAGACTGTGCTTCCCGTAATCAAAGTTTAATGTTTCAGTGATTAGTATGGAACTATTATTGCATAGTTGTTTCTTTCAATTTTAATTCTATTTTTTCTTAAATATGTACAATATTTTTACTATTTATTCTTTCTGTTCATTATTAATATTATTTCATTGAATAATTAACTATTTTTGAACAATGAACAAAGAACTTACAGTTGACATTACATCATTGTTGTTATTATTAATATGGATCTCATATGATAAGTTTTTTATAATAAATGCTTTTATGTTTGATTCTCTTTAATGAATTAATTTATACTTATTCATTCTTTAATTAACTTATCATTTGCTGTAATTATTTCATGGGAGGGTGTGTATGTCAAAAGACCAATACATTAGGAGGTTGGACCCATAACTGCATATTTACAGTGTATGACAAATTATACAAACTGGAAAAATGTTTATATATTTATACTATTATAAGACCTGTCTTTACAGCCCCCAAAAATTGCTTATCATCAAAAGGAATGGTGAAAAAATTATTAACTAAAATGTGACTCAAACCTCCCTCAAGTTTCCTCAACACTTGTATACATAAAGAATTTGGATTCTCATACATGGAAAGACAAATGAATAATAAAATAGTTATGCAAAAGTAAATAACACTGTCCAGCATCCTTGTGTAAATGGCATTTATGTTGTATCCTGTTTATTAGAGGGTACATGCAGATTCATTTTCTTAAACTTCTTAGTGCACGGATGTGATTTTGATATCAACTTAATGATGAGGTATATACTATATATTCTTTAACATAATAAATCTTCAAGTTCTTTTTACCTCCTTTTCTAGACCACATGTTGATGAAGCCCATAGTCGAGCTTCACGCCCGATAAGCAAGTTTCCAGTGGCAGGGTAACAAGAACTCTGTTCACAGGGATGTGTGCGATGAGGTATATAACCTGTAGTAAAGGAGGAAGTTGAGAACATTGGTACCACAGTATTGTAAGTCACAGCTACTGAAAACCATGTTCATTGAAACTATGGTTCTTCCAATAAAAGGAAATAAAAGATTCACAATTTCAGCTTGCTGAAGTTATTCTGGACAACCAGCCATAACTGTGAAAAGAGAGTTTAACAAGTAAATAACCTTTAAACTAACTTTTTAAAATGGAAAAAAAAGGGAAATTTGTTTTGTAGCGCTAATGTATCAAGAAAAAACAATTATTGCTGAACTAATTTGAAGTACTAATTTTTTATTATTTCATTTAACTAATTCTTAAAGAACGTAATAATAATATTTTAAATTAGAAAAGCAAATCTTTGAAAACATGGTCTCACTAATTTTCCAGAAAAATACTTTAATTCAATCGTAATAAAATGTAGGCCTACCAATGAAAATTATACTTAAAATGACCGATTCACTGAGACATAAAAATCATACATTTACTTTTGATGATACTTAATAATTATAGCCATAAAATACTTTCAGAAAATATTTTTCCTTTTTTCTTTTCTTATCATTCCGATATTTTCCTGATTTTATAGATAGTAGGTAGTAATTTATATGTTTTGTAGGAAATAAATGGGCTATGAAAGAAATACTATAAATTTATTACCATTAACATTATTTTTGTTATTATGATTGTTATTACTACTATTATCATCATCATTATCATCATCAGCTTCTATGATGACTCATGGGCAGCGTAGTGGTCTTGGTAACTGGTTCTCGGTCAAAGCAAAAATAGAGTTGTAGCATTTCTTCAAAATCGCCTCAATTTCTGTAGCTCAGTCGGGCAGAATTTGCATGTTGCGTTCATGAGATGGTGTTTGTTTGCCACATGTCTCTCTTACCTCCAAGTGTGGGAATTAAACTAGGCACAGACATGGGGGACAATGTTAGCTAGCTATGTCGGACAATCAACCCAAAATGCTAAATCATCATCGGTTTTCTTGCTCAATAGAAACTGGGTATAGAGAATCTGTCTTTGGTGTCTAAGAATCAGATTCAGCTCTTATAACAAGGGATCTCTCCCTATCCCAATTGAACTTACTGTAACAACTTTCGAACAAAGAGGCACGTCTGAAGTATAACTGCCTTTTGTCCAACAGTTTGCAATTTTCTTTGTCAGTTCCCAATTTCTCAACTTATTTTTAAAATTTGTTGACAGCACTCCTTCTGATGAATTCACCAAGTCTTATACTATGGATTTCTACCAACCGCCAGATCTGTTTTAATTACATTGCAAGCTCCTCATACTTCCTGATCTTCTCTAATTCAGTTTTCCTGATGTTATGGATCCGAAGAACTTCAATATCAATTATAGAGGCTATCTTATTGGTTTTATCAATTAAGCTTCAAAAAGCTTCGTGTTGCCATAACTTGGTTTTGAATGGCCAACATACGAATGTCACTTCAAAAGTTTTGAGAATACATGTCAGAATCGAGATAACATGTTCATATCTTCTCATCTTGTTGAAGCACTCATCACTACATTTATATTCAACGTCCAATTGGATCATGGGCCGATCGCCACACTTCTTTTGGGATGGTGGGAACTTGGTATTCGTATGCAGTCACTATAGCTTGAGACGACTGAAAACTCTGAAGATTTTCATTCACATTAGAATGAAAAAGTCACACGGCGTCATAACCGGACTATAAGGTGGATGAGACAAAGTTTTCAATCTTAATCCTGTCAGAAATTCATTATTTCAGACCATGTAGAATGAGGCGTTGTCATAGTGGAGGAAGATTCCAAGCAGGCCTGATTTTTGACAGTTCTATCTCAGCTCTTCAAATTTGGGCAAGGAAATTGTGGTGTATAATGTTGTACTGTCATTTGTTCCTTGAGTGGTGCGTTCGAAATATGGTCATTAGTCTAGAAGAAAAAAATCTCCATCTTCCCAACACTTCTTGATTTCCTGTTTTTTTGGAAGGGGGATTTTCATTTGGGAAGACTCACACTGACAAATGCCGTACCAATCTTCTCGCGCTCTTTTTTGCTCATCTGTCATTTAAGAACCTCCTGACAAGCTTTACTTACTGGATGTGTCTAATTGTTACTGTTCCAATACATAAGGCTTCCTGAATCAGAACATATGTAAATCGATCAATAAATCAATTTCTTGGCCATATGTTCTAATTTCAACACAATTCCTTCGTTTTTGCAGATGTGGGCCTGCCAAAACGGTCTTCGTTCTCGAGACAGTTCCTTCCCCTCTTGAATTCGGCAAACCATCGTTCAGCAGTGACTTCTCAGGGGCAAAGAAAACGCGCGCATTAATCTCCCGAAGTGTATTTTCTCGTCAAAATCAACTTTAAAGTCGTAACAGAAAAAAATGCTTTGAAATGCTTTCTCTTCAGATCCATCTTTGTTGACTGACGGTCAACTATTTTAATACAAATAGCCATGTTGAGATACTCAATTGACGCTTGTAAATAAAACTTCCATCTAACAGTGTTTGTTGTTCATTCTGAAAACTTTTGGAGTGACCTTCGTAACTTGAGAAGATCTGTCCTGGTGCGAGACAGACGTTCGACGCTTTCATGTCGACATGCGTTTGACTCACTTCATGTGTATGTCTTGAAGAGATTTCTCCAACCATGAATCCAGCTGTTGACGAGCACTGCATGTAAAGTCAGTAACCTCTTATTGTGATAGCTCGAAAGGTGTAAATTTATCTACTTCATACACTGCTTAATGCAGATCTAATGTAATTGTCGCGTACGGAAAAATCATTTCCATGAAATTCACAATGTTGATTGCTAATACCCAACAATTCGCACTCAACCATATTTCTGATTAATGTAGTGCGTTCAACTGAACACTTCGTTTGGTGCATGCGTGCCTATCATTAAAACTCCCACATTCCCTTGTGTTCTCAATATCGGTTCAACTCCACTTAATAATGACAAATGAGTAATAATAAGAGAGGTATTAATAGCTTTGATAATATTTTTCCATTGAGTTTTGTTTCAACATTTTTCGTATTCTTCAGGAAAATTTCTCAGAAAGTTCTTCCTTCATTTTACTTTGGTCAATGTGCCTTGCTTGCCTCTTACCTATACGTTTCCTCGCCCAGAATCGCTTGAATTACCTGTCTAGCTTCAAGTTAAAAGGTTCCTTCCTGCAGTTATCCGTTCACATTTATTTATTTACGTCAAAAACAGTTAAAAACTGTGTGTAACGTATGGGGAGAAGTTAATTTGAAGTTACATTTATGTCAGAAGCAGTTTGTGTTGCTGATAGTGGTTCCAGATATACCCACAATACAGTTCGCCAGTTTCACCAGTTTTGTTTATCGAATACCATTGGCATAACTAATCATTTGGGCAACATCACATTTCCAGTGCTTCGAACACGGCGCGCCTCCCATGGCAGCATCAGCGGATCTCTCGCAGCCTTTGCGCCAACTGGTCACAGTCTATTCCTGGCGCTTTTACCACTGTAATTGCCGCGCGATATATGACAAAATGAAGAGTTTGCTGATCTTGTGTCACCCTAATTTCATCAGTCAGTCTCACGGTTCATGATATCCAAAATTCATGCCATTTGTCTTTTATATATTATGATATTTCTCTTTATTACTTGCCAGTTCACGTCTGACTTCCATAATTATAGTCTAGAGATATGTGTAACATGAACAAAGCAATGAATAATAAATTATTTCAATTTTTCCCTACAATTTTAATACAATATGAATGAATTTAGAAACGAATTTTCATTTACGCAAAATGTGAGAAAACAACAGATGATTACTCAAATCATCAGATATATTTTCAAATAAATATAGGCTACAATTAGATTCAATGACTAGTAAAATTGTGATGAAGCTTATGACTTCAAGAAATTCAACATTAAAGCGAAGAGTAAAATTTATCCAAGGTTTTTTATAAGGGGAGTTGAATTTCGAAGTCTTATAACAAAAATATTTTTCTTTAAAATATTAATTTTGATATTAAATAGTTTTGTTATATATTAGATCTATTAGATTATTTTTCAGCCAGGCAAAAACTTCAACAAAGAGATGGCCATCAAGAAATATCATCTTTTTGGTGGTTATTATTGTTAAAAGTATACCGTTCACCAAATACAATGATGATACTGCACAGTACCAATTAGTATTGTTACTGTTAATAAGAAACATATAACTATTAAAATCTTCCACACTACTCATCACCACAAAACCAAGGAAAGTTCAACACTACAAAAGAGACACACCACGCCATATCCACTCCATGCCAACTACAGTCCACCAACTCCAACTGCATACTGGCTCTAGCTGCGAGCGGGAGGCAAGCTGCAACGCGGGGGCCGGCCCGCGCCAGGGTTACAACCGAGTTACAGCGGGGGCGGGGCGGTTTAAAGGAGCGGTTACTCCGCGGCGCTGGCGGCGGCGGCGGCTGCGGCGGCGACAGCGACTACGCACGAGGGGGGGTCTGTACCTCGGGCGCTGGCGAGGCCGTACCACCGCGTCGACACACTGAGGGGGTGCACCTCGGGGGCCGGCGCCGCTCCCCACTCGTCCTCGGGGTCCAGGTCGCCCCTGCGGGCCCCCGCCTTCCGCAAGGCGACCCGCGAGAGCGAGCGAGTC
>BOPP01000173.1:2413517-2441515 GCA_017312745.1 Gryllus bimaculatus
TATTTGTTTTGTTTTCTTGTTAATAAATATATTTGTTATATGAAAGCTCTGTGTCTGTGGTCGCTGTATGTATCCATGACGTCACACCCGTTTGTTACGGTACTGCTCCGGCATTCGCCTGGTGTTAATCGAAAAACCACGGAAAACTACCGACCAGAGCAGCCGGCCGCTAAAATTCTCCTCCACACACCGCTGCGTTCGACTTCGTTGTCGGGACTTGAACTCTAGGATCTTGCGGCCAGGGGCGTTGCAGAGACAGCAGTTAATGCTCTCAGCCACCTTTGCCGGTGATTTTGTGCCGGAATTGAGCTATTTAATGTCGTCCAAAATAAAGACTTAGGAATAAAAAGTTGAAGTTTGTGGAATATCTTTAATTCTAGAATAAATGATTATGAATCTTTCACAGAGATAATTATAGGCCCTAACTCATTATGACTTCGTTTTCGTTTTTTTTAAGAATGGAAATGAGAAAAGAAATAAATATTATAAAGTTACCATGTGTTAGTGGCACATTCAGAGCGGCTACAGGGGCAATACCCCATTTTATATACATATGATTTTGAAATTTTACTAAATTTATTTACATGTTTCACGGGAGAATTCATTTTACGAATACATTTTTAGAAAATTTAAACTTAACAAGTATTATTTTAAAAATATTTATCGGGAGAAAGGAGAGTGGTCCAAACTAAACATGTAAACGAGAACGCTTCTTATTGTCTTTTAAATTTTCCCCTCGAAAACAGTGATATATTAGACATGTAAACCACATGTGATAAACTAAAATTTACATTTTTTACCATTTATAGCCAATACGACAGAAACATTTCAGAATAAAAGAAAAGTGTAGTAGTCCTCTCTACTGACAAAGATTGACAAAATTATATGCACCTCTTGTACGTTAAATTCAGAACCTTAAATTAGTGTTTTTAAAATTTGAATACAATTGAAAGGCCGAGCGCAACAGTGCCGAACCCTTCTTCATTCGAATCTGAGGTATTGTACTTGAAAGTTGACGTGCTCCAGTTTTTCATATTTTTCCTTTACATTAATTTTCTTTAAATTAGTACTTTCTTCACAGGGTCTAGTCCAACCCTTCGTGAAGTGTCCAAGACCCTACCCCAATCCTAAATCCCTCGGAATTCTGGCTTCTGGGTAGTGAGGCAGGAGCGCGTGGGAGAGGCGGGTAATGCTGGCGGTCCTCCTGGCAACTGACACCGACCAGACATGACGATGATTATGATTAATGGAGGATTACTCCAAGCGCAAAGCGTTCAACGCCCCCCAAGGGGCTTGGAGACACGATGCCTGTATGTAGACAAAAAAAATGTTGACACGTCATAAAATGGGTTAGATCAGTGTTGCACAGTACTCCAGTATTAATTGACAAACACGGTTTGAATTTTTGAACGAAATAAATATAATCCTTGAAATTTGCAGAAATGTACATTTATTATCTACTTTAAGATTTGAGAAATTAAAAATTGATCAATGTTATAAAAAAAATTGTTTCAACATAGGCAGTTTGATGCAAGCCAGATACGTCATGACCTATTAGAATATGAAATAAATAAAAATATTAAGAACAAAATGAAAATAATTAGCACAATATTGTGATTATTCATAATCCTTCCAAAGAAATAATCTTCTCGAAATGACCTCCCCGATCAGCTTCGGAAGAGAGTGTGTTGAAGAAAGCATGATATGCGGCTGATACATATTTCAAATGTTCTTTGATATCTTTCAATTTATTGGCTTTGATTGGCTTGGAGATTTGTATTTTACATGAAGATTAATTTGTGTAAAATCAAAAGTGTGCATCTCTCAACGTATGTGAGTTTTACTGAACTGTAGTTCTGTAAATCTCTTGTTCTGGCAGCGAATGTTTTAAAAGGAATTCAATAGATGGTCCTTAGTAAGTTTCAAGCATGAAATTTTACTAAAATTCACTGCAGCCTTATCTCCTTTAATGAAGTTTCTATTACACATTGTTTTCCACTATTGGTTGTGGTGAAACACAGTCGGGTAACTTCATTTCTTTAATATCGAATGGAAGTTCGTGACTAGATATTGATATATCAGTAACACATTCTGAAGGAGAAATCGCATATTTTTGGACCCTCTTTCGTTTTTCTATAAGACCTAAGTCTTCATCACAAGCTAAGAAGCTGTGTCCGGAGACATACTTGTGTTCCACAGTTTCAAACGTTCGAGTATAGTGTGCAACCAAAAATGGTTATTTGTGCACTTGACTACATAGGCCAGTTCTAATTGCTCGCAATGGGTTAGACCGCTATTTCACCAGAATTTGTTACAATTACTTTGAGAACAAAAACTGACGGTGCTATAAACACTCGAATACTTATGATACTCAATATTTATTTGTTCTGCCACGTAGTTCATGCTTAATGCAAACAGATTGCGCAATTAACTCAATTTCAATATCAGAGACGTTTAGACGACTGCTGCGCTCAGCCTTTCAATAACGTTTATTTCTAATACCTTGTTCTATATTAGTAATTGAAAGGGAATAAATTGAAAGAAAATATGCAACGTTCGGCCTCGAGAGAGGTGCCTATGAACTTCCAGCAACTCAGCAAAAATACAGAAAGCAACGAAACACTTTCGTTTCCGACTGAAAAATGCAAATATTGGACTGTGTTATTCTGAATATTGTTATAATGTGCGAACCGACTTAATATTTTTATTCACTGCAGCATTGCTTACCACACATCATGCGTCTGTAAGGCTCCAAGGAAGAGGCAGTTCGTCATTAAATGTTTACTTCTCCCGGGTTGTGTTATAGGAAATCGTGTAGTTTTGGATACTTGCTTTTCATTCTTGTGTCTTCTCTATAAGTAATTTCGCCCATCATCGCTGTCAACACCATGATCGTGTAGGAGCGAGTTGAAGAGAATGAGGGTTGCCATTTTGTTAGCAATAAAATATACTCAAACCAGAAGTTTGTATACTGACGCAAATAAGTAATACTTGGGTCGAAAAATAAGATGAATTTCTCCCAGTATTGGCTATTGTCAACATTTATCTTTTAGAATATCTCGTTGAATATTCTAGAAATATAGTAAACTCGACTCGTACGTAATCAAATCTGAAAGAAAATACTCTCATCCGTTGCTATCCGTTGGAACGTAGTAATGCATTACATTCGAATGTCCACCTAGGTCTATTGTTTACGTTTACTGAAGAAAGTCGAATAAAAGTAACAGATAATTTCATTCGGAAACAACAGGAATAAAAAAATAACATTGCTTTAGCGATTCTTATTGAAATGAAGGTATGAACTAATATAATAATAATGCACACATTGACCTAAAAATAGGATCAAGTAACAAGAGAAGGTAGACGGATTGAAGAATGGAAGTTAAAATACATGGATCTAATTACTGACACATGGATGTTGTAATTAGCAATCATAATCCTTGACAGTGCCGAATAAAATGGCATTTGACTTCATTCGAGGGCGTGGATGGTGCGAACGACGGGAGCAATAGTTGCAAGAAAGTTGGCCATACTATGTTTACAGGAGAAACAGTTGATGGATGGAAATTGCAAATTAGTCCACAGCTGTTGAGCTTTGCAAATTGGACTTCCAGGTCCTGCAATTAGCAATACATGTAAAAATTACGAGTATATAATGAGTTCCATTCCTGCCTGCAATGCCTGGCGAAGATAGTGCTACGCGTCAGAGGTCAACGACCTCACCTCGCGAGGCTTCTTTCGTTTGCGGGATGCGTCCTGCGATTGCGAAAACGGCTCTTTCCTTGACGGCTGCTTTGTGCATGAAATGCCTTTCCTCATCAAAGTTATACACATATGATATATATTTCTGTCCTTTGGAATTCATTGCAATAAATAAACACAGAATGTCCGAGGAAACAAAAGGACCAATCAGGCGGCGGGAACGGAAATTCAAGGTCTCGGGCCACAAGAAAACGGAATTTCCCGTTTCTTCTGGCGGCCATGGAATACTATAACAAATCACGGAGCATTTGTTTAAAAGAAGCATCGCTGCGTTTGAAGGCAGACTCCACGTCCAGGCAGTTCTCCTTTTGAGGAAGGAAATTTCGCAGCATTCACACGGGCCGGAACCTGCCGTGCGCGAGAAAGTAGAAAATGTAAGGGAACGATTTGATTTTGTCAGCTTACAGAAAAAAATTTAATTTCGCGATTATCTAGACCTGGGTGTCAAACTTGCAAGGCCTCAAGGACCCCAACCAAACCTTCAATATGATTGCGGGCCATACTTTCATTACTCGAGCGATCCACACCTGACTTCTTCGTAATGTCTGTCGGCACATTGCTCGGCTATTGTGAAACGGGGGGGGGGGGGAATTAGCCATACATAATAGCATTGTGAATCAAATTGGGATGATTTTTAATTTTTTTTAAATTTACTAGAAAAAGGTCCTTCAATCCAAACTTCACCTATTTTCACATAAAAGGGGGTGTTGACTCCATTAGGGGCGCCCAAGACGGTTGCACAGGTCTTTCCCTTTTGACGAATAATCATTGGCGGGCGACAATCAACGGCACCGCGGACCGCCAGTTGGACAACCCTGATCTAGACCACGCAGTCAACGGAGTTTCAGACAATTGTTGCGGAGAAACGTTGTTGTCGACGAGTTTAGCATTAGAAAGCCCGACGCCGATTTTCGACGTCTTTGTTAAACTCATGTAGTATTGTTTTCTTCCGAATAATAAGAGACACGGCTCTGTGATCTCGTGACATTTAATGCATTTATGAAGAGGATAATATCAACAATTTTCACGAACCTAACTTGTTTTACAGAGTAGTTTATAAAAAATGCCCAAAAGACGACCAACTGGCGGCTTGTCTAATTGCTGAGGTGTTTTTCTATGACACTTGATTTTTTATGCTTTCCTAGAACCACCAATGAATTTTTCCTTTCTTGATTTCAACAGACTGTCAAACACTTTTGTTACATGGTTCACGAGCGTGTGATCTACTCGCGCTTACGTTTCTATAAACTAATGCAAACCCAACATTATGGTAAATTTAAAATTACAGACGGCACTTTATGCCAAATAGTCATTGTCGCAAAAACGAGACATTTGGCGTCGCGATTTCCTTTTAAAAAATACGGGACAAGGGCTCAAAAAAAGGGACTGTCCCGGGACATCTGGTCACCTTAATCTGCAGACATGCCACTCGCACTAAAATAATTTGATTTTCTTCAACGTGGAACGAAATGTTGCATTTTGTACAAAATAGTCATGAACGTTCGTAATGTTCAAGGGAATGGCAAACAAGCATCTTCTGACTACTTCACAAGGAAAGGGAAGGTGAGACTATTAACAATAGAAATGAGAAAGTCAAGGCGAAAACATTCACTAGTTTATTTAACGTCAAAGCAGTTCAAACAGTGTGACGTAGAATGGAAAAGTGCACAATGCACGTTTTCTTGAGTTCTGAGATCCCGGCCACTTTGTGCGCTTTTAACAACTCTGCCCTTAAGGCTCTACTTCACGTTTGCATTACGTCACTATATCTCGCGCCGCTCTCGGTCGCATGACCGCGGCATTGCTCAGCGCTGCAATATAAGAAATAGCTGTTGTACGGTCGCGGTAATCTAGCGGCGCGTCCGGGGAGACACGAAAAATAGTGAAGTAATGTCACAGTGAAATAGGGCCTTGAGGGGTTGAGTTATAAAAAACGCACTTTAGTCCTCAAAGTATATTAAGTTGAATTATGGACAAAGGTAGCAACGAGCGTATTTTGCAAGATTTGATAAAAAAAGAAGATTCTGTCCTGTGCAATAAATACGCTCGGCAAAGGCAAATCAGCTATACATTTTGGTTATTATCCCTTACCGTGCCTTACGTGAAGGAATCAAATATTTGTGTATTTACTTTAGATAGGGTTACCATACTTCCATTATTGAAAAAGAGGACATTTCTTATAAAAAAAAGAGGCTTCGTATAAAATGTTTTAATATAATTATTTTTCTTAAAGACAAAATACCTTCACTGGCAATCATTGTCATCACTTTAACAATCACATAATCGGCCTACTTCATTATCATTACAGTCTCTACCTTTTATACCGGAAGTATTTAGTGGAAAAAGAAATTTCCCTGAACAATTAGAACATTACTCTACTTTGCTTTGAACCTTGCAACAACCGTTTTGAACGTTTCTTGAAGTCACATTGTCATGTCATTAAACAAGTCTTTTCTTTTTGGCATCAGGTTCAAAATATAAGCACCACAGTTATTTACTTCACAGGCCAGCAGAATAGTATTAACACGACACAGCACAGGATCTATAATCGGCACCAGCATAACCGTTTGCAAGCAGTTCACTTGAAGGAATAGAAAAAGCCTCGATTACATCAATAACGCATCCAACAGTTTGAGTTCTTCATCCAAACTAGTTTTGATCACATTTTTTACGTCATTTTTCTTTGCTTTTATGGCATTTTAAAAATATTTTAAGATAATTTTATTGATAATTATTGGCGATGTTTTAGGTCATCAAACTCCGCCCCTGTTCACGAAGATTTTTTAAAAAAGAATATAGAAAAGAACTCTTAATAAATGTCACAAGTCTCATTTTCGTTTACCTATCTGAATTGCGAAAATTGCAAATACTAGAAAATGCGAGAAAATATGAGATATTGTAGAAGCGCTCGATTTAGTATATTTTATGTTGCGTTATATTATTTGCGCTCAAAATATTCTCATCGTAGTTTATGATTTTATCCTGCAAATAAGTGCCAATAAATTTCCTTAACAAAGGTGTTTAATTTTGAATGTAGGAGGGAAAATCATGTAATTAGTTTTGATATTTAGAATTGAAATAAAGTATTCGTTTCATTTTACATGATCTAATCCCAAATATTATCTAAAAATCGCTTTACTGCAAAATGTTTTTTTTAGGAGGAAAGCAAGTAATATGCAGTGCACGCATGTGAATTACTTTAATGAAAGCAATCTTATGTGCTTTTAACATAAAAATGAAAACATTATTCACAAAGAGAATAAACATAAACGTAAAGAAGGGGACATCGGTTATGACAGATCATTACTTTATCACAAACCGGATGACAATTCTGTATAACATTTCATCAGCAATGCCATCACAAATTGGAGTCTAATGAAAATGGTACTTCTATCGCACATTTCTGCGATTCACAGTAGAGTTAGTTCTGCAATCCCGTTACATGAATTAGAAAGCTTGGAGTTCAGGAGCGGCCACGTTTGTATCCTTTGTTTGACGTTTCGTTCTAAAACAGCAGAAGCTGCGTGTTTGTGGCAAAAGGAAAAGTACATATTGAGCACTTTTCCCAGAATCCACCACACCTTTCTACTGTGTACAGATGAATGATAAATAAAAATAGCAACAAAGCGACGCCTGGAACATTTGAAGCTATACATTTTCGATCCTAAGTAACGGTAATGCGTTTACTTATGGAAGAGAACTAGATTTGAATTGATTGTATTCTTATATCATGGCGCTCTCGTAACTCGTATATTTCCACACTTTGTAAGGGTTACTTAATACCGTATTATACTACTGAACATACATTTGCGATATGTTTAATACATTAAAAGTTTACAACAAAATAACCTTTATCTTATCTCAATATAGCCTTTATCTTATTTCAAAATCTAACTTTGAAAACTATATTTCATTAAGAAGAAAGACCTCCATCTTCAATATAGTAATTGTTGGAGGAAGTAGATTACTATATGTAAGAATAAGAATTATCCACTTTTTCGAATTCATGGACCTACAATAAGGCTACTTATGTCGAAAATATTCCGGAATTAATTCCTCAACATTTCTGTAAGTATTGGGAGCGCTGAATTCGAATTTGAAGTTTGTCACCTCAAAAAAGGTCGGCTTCACAGAGAAGAATTGCAAAAACAAAACTTAAAAGTTCGCTGTTTTTTTAAATTTTTCGTGAATATCTTTAAAATTATGGGTTTTGTCGAAACAATTGTTTCAACAAAACTAAAGTTGATACAAATTTCCCACAAAATGCAATATTAACTTTAATTTTCAGAAAAACTGTTTAAATGCCAGAGCGCGCTGAAAAACGGTTAATTTGTGGACCGGCCAAAGCACGAGAATAGCTCTTTACAACCATCGTACCTCGCGGCGAAGCTCTAGTTTCAGTTTATCATGCTTGAACACAACTATTTTTTTCTTGGATCGGTTACTTCTGAGCACCAATTGACTGGACTATAGGAACTAAATACTGAACAGTAAAAGTTCGCAGGCTGATCGGCAGTGGCCAAACTGTGCACATCTCGAGTGGGCGGGGTCGGGGGTTCCGGGACGCCAGCTGGCTGGGGACTAGCCCTCGAGAGAGCTCAACGGACGAGCGGAAGTAGGCGCGGGGGGGGGGTCGCAGCCGAGCAGTCGCCCGTCGCTGCGCAGCGGCGGGCAGATTCCGAGGGGAAGACGGAGGGGCAGCGGTTTATCGCGACAGCGCGCGTCGTCCGACCGGAAAGCGCACGCCACAACAAAAGGGCCCTCTCTCCCAAACGTTGGAAGTCCCGCTCCAGCGCATGTGAATCGCCCGTGCGCCGGCTTCGCCCCGCTCGTCCGGAGCCCACCCAGACTCACACCGAGCAAAGCCCGCGAGTGACCGTCACGGCGCGGCCCGAGGCTATTTTAGCGGCGGCGGCGGCGGCGGCGGCGGCGGCCGCTCCGCGCCCCCCCCTTCTGGGCGCGCCGGCAAGAAAGTAAGCAAAAACGCCGCCGCAGATGGCTGGGAGGCGCTGACGACGCCCGGAAAAACGGCACGCACATGCGCCGCCTCCGCCGCCAACCGCCAGCGGAGGGCCGCTCTACCACTGGATGGCACATTCGCGTCTATCGTTGCCCTGAGGCAGCTCCAGACGATCGACGGCTGCGTTGGCAATCCCGAGCAGCTGAGGTGCTCGGCGAGTGTGTCCTAAAGACCGACACGGGGGGTAGGGCGAGCACCTAATGTTTGTCGTTCAGTAAAGAGGGAGTTTGTGCACGCCATAACGGACGGCACTATCGCATTCGCAGATGCACCGAAGTGATGTGGAACTTGAACTGCGCATGCGCAGATTGATAGAGCTTTGCCGTTCGAGGGGGCACAAAGTTCCTAAGATCCCCTCCACACAACTCGGGATTCGGCGAGCAGTTGCTCGCTACTCGCTGAATACCGAATGTGTGGGGCCGCCCTTACACGCTATTCAGTCATTCATTCATTTTCTCAGTGAGTGGGTGCGGGGGCTGTAAAGACTGAGAAAGAGAGCAAGAGATGTTCCAATGAAGAACAGAAAAATATCCCTATGGAGTATCTGAGCAAAACGCAGAGTGCGTGTGTCCGGTTGTGCGGGGACGCTTCTCGTGCTCAAATGGAGGCGTAGAAGTCATTCGACGCGTCTCGGTCTCCTGACGGGAAACTGATAATTATTTTCGGATCCGGCCAGATTACAAGTAGTTTCCAAAACCGTGTTTTTTCGTGTTTTGACGCTGCGATCTTAGTGATAATGCCAAGAATTAAACCATCGTCTCCTTAATATATTTATGAAGGTGCCGTTGATTAAACTCCAGTACCCAAAGGCATTTTTCGGTAAATCATGGCCATCCTCTATTAGAGGCCGTGACATTCCCATTTGACAACAGGGTATGGGGTCCAACAAGGGCCCCGCACCAGAAAAAGTTTCAAGTGACTTTCATTGCGTTCCAGGTGGTTTTGTCGTGACTACGATCTGAATACGTATGTATGAGCTGAGATATGTGATGTTAGAGCTGCTGTGCTTAACACGTTGTACATGTGTACAAGTTGTATCGGAACGTGTTTTCTTTCTTTCTTTTTTTTCCTTTTTTTCCCCTTCTTCTGTCCTTTTAGAGAAAAGATGCAGATTATATCTGCAGGACCGGTTTACGATTTTGTTCTGTGTGTTAAAGGTTTTGTTAATGCAGGCTAATGTAAAATAGCCTGCTTTTAAGTAGTTTGTTCTTAAAATTATGTGATGTAATATTGTTTCGTCAAGAATTCCGTCTAGAATCCAAGAATTCTTCAATTTACTTGTTATTAAAACGAAAAAGTTTAATTCCTTTCCTAATTTTCTTTTGAATTGTGAAACAGTTACTTCGCCGGTTGTGATTTAAAATTCAGTTAACACTGAATATATTTGTGTACACAAACGTGTTTGTTTCATATATTATATTTTTTCGTATTGATGTTTGCTTGTATGCTTGCTTTTAGGTGCCAAACCATTGTTGTGTGGCACTCTGCCTTGGAGTGCCAGGTGAATCGCGCTGCATATTTCAATTTTGATTCGAATTTTCATATTTAAAAAAAAATGCGAAAACCTACGAACAGTATTTCGTCGGAACGTATTAAACTTGAACAATTTCAAATGAATACGGAGAAAACAGTGTTCTTGCATAAGTGTGCAATTACCACTTTTTAAATTAATACAAAACAATTAATAGAACAATTGAGTTTTAATCTCTTCAAACATTAGGGGAGAAAAATTAGGATGTGTTAAGGAAATTCGGGGAAGAATCAAATGTAGTTGTAAAAAATGTTGTGACAGAATTTTCATAACTAATTGGGAACGATCTGCATTTTTGCATTTAGCATATGTGGTATTGGAAATGTACTATGTGCATTTTCGTGCATATTAGCAAAAAAGCGTAAAGATGTAGCTGTACTAAAATTTAACCAATAGCCTAATTAAATCCTGCAAGTATTTGCGTAGTACGGCGATTATAATTTTGAAATTGCAATAAGACCTGTTTACATACCGTATGGAGGTAACATACAAGGCAATAGGGTGTAGGGATCTTTTCAATAGAAGTATGACATTATCAGCTATTATAAATTTGGTAAGTCTGGTAAGTCCCAGATACTGAAAGAACGTATGTGAACAAAGATAGGAACGAAAGAAAGTGCGTATGAACGATATGTTTGGCACATGAAACCTTTTTTAAAACACTCTGCGGCGTCGCCGACGCCACATATTGCTAGTAAGAAAATAACCAATCACTTCAAAGGGATTGTCGACTATTTGTTTCCATGTTATGGGGAGTTTCTCGAGTGGTGTGGTGCTACCATCTTGTGTTGTGCATTGATTCATTGACTATTTCGTGTTTCCGGGCGCGTCAACCATTATGGCCATTACTCCTTCAAATTACACCTGTCTCTTTCCCCCAGAGGATGGAGCGACCAGGCGCCAACCTGCGGCCCACGTTATGGGTTTCTCCAATTAATGACTATTTTTTAAATATTGCTAACCTTGCGAATTTTAAAATTTATTTTTAAAATTTATTTTTATTTATTTACGTTAAACTTTTACTCGTCTTTCAACTATCTATAGTTAAAATGACGGGAAGGGATTCTGGAACTCAAGAAAACGTGCGCAGACAATCTTTTTCCCCCTACGTCACATACAGTTACTACTGTTTTTTTGACTGAATAAATCTAAAAGAGGTATCTCCCGCCAGCGGGGCGCCGCCCCAGTCCGGACAAGCTTTTAAGCTGCCGACGTGTGTGGTACTGTAGTGCATTCACGTGTGAGTGTATGTGAGGGGGAGGATAGGATAAGGAAGAGATGGCGGCGATTTTAGAGTACTGCTGGTGATCGGAGAAAGACGCCAATCAGAGAAGCCGGCCGCCACAATTAGCCTCGAGACAGCGGCCAGTGGAGAACCCTGCCGCTATGGAAACTCGAACCCTCGGCGACACCAATAATGCCTGGAGCCCCCTCAGCCGGTTGAATTGCTTTTGCTGAGGAGCAGTTCTGTTTGCTGCACGCGACCGCAGAGTATGCCACCCTTTATGAGCTCAAGATTCAACATCACTTCGGAGGGCAGCTCGATGAACGGAAGCGAATCAAGAGGACGTGGCGCTACGCAAGTTAGGCAGCAGCTCACACTGCCGACGCACGCTGGGGCTACTTCCATCGTAAAACAGAACGAAAACGACAGACGAACACTTGAAAGAGGCCACGTGACTGCCTCCAACGCAAACCACTTCGTTTTACGGTACGCTCTGAAGAAAAGCGCTCCCTGTGCAGCTGACACTATGTCCGCGTCGCGCTCGTGCGCTCAGGAGACAGGGCTCCCCCCTCCGCGGCCGGGGAAGGACGAGTCCGTGCGGTTCGTCGATTGATTATTTTGTGCGGCTATTGTGGGCGCGTCTACTACACTGGTCGTTACCCCCAAAAGTGTACTCCATTAAGTTAAACTCTCTTACAAAGCGAAATCCGACGTCAACCCACACATCTTGCGGGGGCTACTCCAGGTACTCCGCTAGCGTGGCACCGCCCACGGTCAGGTAAGACAAGCGCTGAGCTCCGACTGATATCCCAGTCTATGAATTATTTGTCCAGCGAGGCCTCCTTTTAAGTACTCGCATAATAAATACTCGTAAAATACACTAGAAAATTAATTATGTAAGCGTCTCAAATAAGTATAAATTTACATTATATGTTACGTGATACAAGTATGATACATGTTACTTCAAAGGAAAGGGGTAAATAAAGTACATACTAAGCGAAGAAGTAGTTTCGATGTAATGGCATACTGCATGATACGTGTGCTTGTAGCATAATGAATATATTTGAGTTGTGCACAATGAGTAAGCTTAGAAGAAACTCGCATTCAGGGGTGGACCCAGCCGTCATTTGGGGGGGGGGGTAGAATTTTTAAAAATAATAAACATATTTCTTATTATATTGTGGCAGCACATACTCGATCAGAGCTACACCCAGAGTGATTTCAAGTGAAATACTATTGCATGTAAGGAAACGTTGCATAAAACGGGCGCTGGCGCTTCGCTGGCGATCAACGGGGACGCACGTGTGCCCCTTCGCCTCGCACTGTCATAAGCGAGATGGCTCGCTCGCGTTTTGGTGGCGCGCAAAGGTTTCGTGCCGTCGAATCGACAATACTGTCAATAATAACTTTAGAAATAATATGCCGGTTGAATGCATTATTAACCTCACGATCGCTACGATGTCTCTCACGAATTATCAGCCAGTCGTCCGTTTCTCTTGCGCATCTGCATATTGCGGTTGTAGCGTATTGTGCAAAGTGAAAATGCATTAAATATCGCCAACAGACAGCCAACAGCCAGGGATTTCGTGGTTTTCTTCGGTCATAAAGCGAATGTCGGGATGGTTCAAAAATGCCACGATCACCGCCCACCACCTCACCAGCCACCTCCCACCATCATTCTAGTTCTTTCACTCGTCCTCACCATATCACTTCATTCAGAATTCCCTGCAAGAGGCAGGACTCCCTTATCCTCAATGGGATCTTTGTTGGCTAATAATAATAATAATAATAATAATAATAATAATAATAATAATAATAATAATAATAATACCAAGCATACATTGACTACAGCAAGGTATTTGATTCAGTTCCCCACTCCTAGCTTTTTTTTTATATTTTGAATACTTTCAAAAATCACCCGTCAGTGGTCACATTTCTTGAATACACAAATAGAAATTAGAAAACATCAGTCACGCTCGTTTCACAAGACAAATACGTAACAACAGATCCCATCACCATTAGGAGAGGCATCATGGTTCTCCTTCACTTCCCAGTCCACTTTGGTTCTGTCTAGCATTGAATCCTCTATCAGCCAGAGTAAATAAGAGCAACTGGAAGCAACAAAATGACACAGTCCATGCTTTCACATTTTATGTACCTCGATTATATAACATTATACGCAACAACAGAGAAACAACTTACACATTTTATCAAAATAACAGAAAATCTCCAGGGATGTTGCAATGAAATTTGGAACAGACAAATGCAAAACACAAAAAAAAAAACCCTCAAGGAATGCGCAAATATAATGGCTCTCAACTCAAAACTACTCGCTCTTACATAAAACAATACGTAGTATTAACAGCTAGCAAACTCACGCCGCTAAACTTACTGCACTATGATAATGATTCATTCTGTTGTGCAACTGAACCACCTGACAAATACCAGTCCTGGAAACAAAAAATACTGCATGGGAGACATTGACATGATCGGGAACAAGCCCATGTCGATTTGGAAGCGCCGAACGCCTGACTTTCCCGTGGCGACCTGTTTGCCGAAACCGAGAGATTCTTGATAGCAATCCAGGATCAGGTTATCAACACAAGAAATTATCGTAAATACATCCTTAAAGATTCAACTCTAGAAGACGATTTATGTAGGAGTCATCTGTCCAGCGAGACAACTCAGCATATCACATCCGGCTGCAAAACCATATCCCAAACTGATTACTAACACAGACATGACCAGGTAGCCAAAAGTCTTCACCAAAGGATTGCACTAAACAGTAAGCTTATGAGAAACAAGCAGCCATATTACAAGTACACATCAACAACTGTGATGGAAAATTCTGCTTGCAAGCTGTATTGGGACAGAATCATAATTACAGACAAGAAGAGAGCACACAATAGGCCAGCCATTGCGCTAATTGATAAAAGCAACCAAATCATTACTTAATAGATATCGCAATCCCACATACACACAACCTTCATGCCTCCCACACAGAAGACGTTTACAAGTAGACTGATTTAGAAATAGAAATAAAAGAACAGTGGAAAATGGAGAGAGTTTATAAGATATCAATCAGTGTCCGCAACTGGTGTCATCCCAATAACTTTTCCATAACAATCAACAACAGTTAAAAATGGCGAAGACATTGTACATGCAATTACAGAAAGTTGTCAATCTCAACACAAGCGGAATAGTCAGAAAGTTTCTCAACAATAGTTTCTCAACAAAAGTTTCTCAACAACAACTCATGCTTAATACATATAATCCTACCTCAACACTGAAAAGAGCAGTTATTTAGCAAAAGCCCGTACGGTTGCTTTAATCCTGAGATTTCATCGAAAGACAGAATTGCGTAATAATACTAATACTGCTACTACTAATAACAACAATAATAAAATAACAATATTAGCCAGCGGTGACAGCGAGTATTGACAGTTGGTAAGATGTTCAGTGGCCCCAGACCACGTGCTCGGCGGAAGGATACATTTTGATTTGTTGATATCTACTTCATTTATTTATTTATTTACGTCAAAAACAGTTAAAACTGTGTGTGACATGCTATGGTGAGAAGTTAAATTGAAATTACATTTATGTCCAGTAGCAAAACAAGGGGTCATTTCAGCTTTGGCTAAAGGATATGAAAAATTGAACGAAAACCTGATTGAGATGGGGGTCACTGACTCGGAAGCTAAAGTACAATACTTGTTACAGGTTCTTTAGAATTATACAATCCAAATGGTAAATAAGACACTACATGTCATTGTTAAAATTAATTTTACTTTCCTTTTCGATGCTTGGTATAGTCCCTAATTGTATAGAAACAGTAGTGCAGCAGAAAAGATTTTACTTGGGACATAAACATTTGCATAGATTTTAATCGTTTAATGTAATCTGGCAATGTGTCGTAAAATAATATTCATGTAATATATGTGCATTTTTTTGTAGTAAGCTGTTGATAGTGTTACCTGATGAATATGATTACTACGTCGAGTGTTGTAGTTATTGACAACGGCGTTTCCTGAAAATATATTCCTGCCCTTATTACGTCCACTGATTCATATATGAAGCTGCAAGGTAATGGTAAAATACCTAGATTAATAAAGAGAGGCTTACAAGGAACACGTGGGTGGGATATGATTCTTATTATTCTTACAACTTTTTTGTAATATAAAAGCCTGGGAGCTATAAGATGTATTTCTCCAGAATATTATGCCACATCTCAGGCAGGAATGAACATTCGAGAAATATTCACAACGAGCAGTATGAAGGCTGACTGAATTTGAAAGAATTCTGGAAGTGTAAAGAACTTAATTTAGTGTTCAATGCATTTAAATGGACGTTCCATTTAAGGTTTGACTAATTTGAAAGACCTAAAAATTTTGATACCTTAACATCAGTCAATTGCACACCGTTCATTTTCAGTGGAGTACAGAGCTGTTATTTGAAATGTGAAACTGCATTTAAAACCGTTTTATTTTCATTTACTATTAATTTGTTATTACGGAACCAATTTGAAATATCTGAAATTGTACAATGTACAGTTTCTTTATTGCAACGAATATATGTAACATCGGCAATGAGAACGGTTCTTCCGTTTCTAATCGTCGAGGCCATTTATACCAGTAAGGTATTTCCACTCTCTGAGATCGTTGTTTAAGATACGAACATAACCAATCTAGAGTAACACCACGAATTCCAACCGACGGTAATTTTGAGAGTAAAATGTTATGATCAATGACGGCAAAAAGCTTTTGAAAGATCACAAAAAATTCCAATAGGAGCTTCGTTTTGATCCATGAGGCGACATCTTTAAGGAAAGAAAATATGGCTGTTACCGTAGATTTTAATTTGCGAACCCGTGTTGGCAACGTACGTACGTCAAAATGTATCTCTATTATTTTTGAAAAACCGAAAAAAGGGAAACTGGCCGATAATTTTGAATTTTATTTTTGTTGCCTTTTTAAAAAAGCGGATTAATCTTAGCTATTTTAAAAATATCTGGAAAAAATTCTGTGCATAACGACGCTTAAATTAACAGATGTATGTATAATGGTGGGTGCACAAGTCTTAAACAAACAATCCGGAAACTCGTCTAAACAGGCCAAATACTTATTTTTTAGTCTACCGATTATTTTGAGAATTTCATTGGAAGAAGTTTCGGAATCAACAATTGTGCCTGAAATTTTTGGAGAAACGTCTGATGCTGAATTTTGTGGATGAGAACCCTTAGAATTTGTGCATCGTGATCAGTGTACCCTAAATCTTTTGATTCAATTTCATATCGAGTAGTGGTTTTGTTAATTATTATTTGATCGATAGTTTTCTTTGAATTTAGTGTGATCCGTGTAGGTACATTTATTGTAATATCTAAACTGAAGGAATGAATTATGATGAGAAACTGATCTTTCTGGAAAGAATCAACCAGAAAATCAATGTTAAAATCTCCTCATACAATGGATTCAAAAGAGAGATTGCTGTCTTTGTTTAGTGTATACTGTAATCTAATGCTCTTTTTGTTGGAGGCGTGTAGATGCAAAGTAATATTTTTAGTGTCGGAAGATGTACTACAGATATTTCAAAAACATTTTCAACATATTACACATTTAATTCCGTCAAGGAGGTAAGATCGTTATTATTCCTAACGTAAATGCAAGAACCCCCTTGTGCAGGACCTTCATGCGATTCCTTTTCTCTACAATAATAGCCTGCAAGGTAAAAATTTGGAATTTAGAAAATACTAAGTGCATTATGAAATAACCAATTCTCTGTAAAGCAGTGAACATCCATTTGATTTAAATCGTTCTGTAGAGCTGCTTCCATAAACTCAGTTTTATTTGAAAGGGATTGAACATTATGGTGCAATATGTGTATCGCTTACAAATTCGTACATGGTTGTTTTTCTACTGCTTCTGTCTGTAGTTGCTATATAATTCTTCCGCGGGATACGAAGACTAGGAAATATCTGGGCATCGCGATCGTCGCGCCGCCAAGAGAAGCTCCTCTCTGCTCCATGAAGATCCGCTCCGCTCGAACACGTCAATCGTCAGTTAAACCAGTTAAGTCAGTTTTCAAATAGATCTTACAAATTTATGATTGTTGTAGTGCTTCATTTACAGAAAAAAATCTATGGGAGATACTAGGTAGGGAAAACTCAGCAAGCCGACGTTTATGTCGGTGCCCGATCTCGCCAACAAGCTTTGGAAGAACACCACCACCTACCGTGATAAACACACGTACTACACTTACGGAACTAGTGAGCATAGACGTCGACGCGCTCGTGAACTCGACGTAATCAATCAATGAAGCTTTTGGGGAAACGTTTCTTTAAATCATACTGTCAGCAACCAAAATAAACCAGGACGGAAATACCACTTTTATCGAATCATCCACATCAGCATATGTCAGATGTTTAAACGCAAAACATAACGGATATAATCTCAGGTTCATAGTATCATCTAAAGAGTGGTAAAAGAGTTTGCAAGTAGCTGTTTTCCTGAGCTATCAATCTATCAAGTGATGGTCAAAGGCGACGACCTTTTTACCCGAATGTACCCGAGGAGGACAGTAGATGCAGAAGTTTAGCTGATCCTGTGCAATGGACTGTAAGAATTGAAAAAATATTTTGCGAAATGTAATTTCTTTGAGACTCTGCAACTATAAGTTTGAGCAGCTCTAGAAACAGTAGCTCGCTGATGGCGCTCACCTCGAACAGCAGCCGCAGTTAATTTACAATTAGGAGGCCCTTCCTCCTCGAAGTTGACACCGCTAAACTGTACGGGAAGCAGGCATTCAGATTGAGTCGCTAAGCTTTGTTTGCAAATCTTGTTTACTTTTTGTTTTTCATCAATTTATTATTACTTGGTTTTACGAAATGGCTCCTTGCGTTAAAAATTGGGCCTAACTTGGGAGCACATCGTTCATTATCAGCATTAGGATGATGATGATGATGATGATGATGATAATAATAATAATAATAATAATACTATATTATCTTTGTATTATATTATCGTCGTTATTACAAAATAGTTTCTCAATTATGTGTTACTTTTTACTAAAATTAGTCGTACAAAATAATTTAAAATCTGTCACATTTGAGATGTATGTATGAAACAGTATTTTGAAACTTACTCTTTGGTAGTAAACTCTCCTTTGTTCATTTTAAAAAATTAATACAATGTGCATGGGATGCAACAGGGTGTGTGCAGAGATGCCCGGAGACATTTCTCAGTCCCGTATAATGTCTGCAAAAGCTAAATGAGGAAATATGCAATAATGTATTACTCGTTAGATGATTGATCGAAAATTAAACTGAATTCATCATAAATTCAACTAAAAACATTCAAAGCATATTTCTACATCTCGCCTCTGGTCATTATCTTTTGAGCTCTGTTGAGAAACGCCCGGTTAGACAAACTGCGTGTTGCGCTGGTAGTTTCCATCCGAGATGCTAGGAGCTCGAGATCCAAGGCTAGGCGATCTGTTATGCACAATTGTTTAGGATAATAGTCGGTATCTGATGACCAATGACAAATGTCCTCTCGGTCAGCTTTTTCGTCCAGTAACGTTTCAACTATTGATCAAATGCTTAAGCCTTCTGGACAGTCTGCAGCTTAACAAGGTACATACGTTTTCTTGAACTCTGATTTTTGTTAGTGTTGGCACATTGACCGCCAAATTAGTTCAAATTTGGCGCCACACTACTAACAGCTCAATTTCGCTACTCTTTGAAGGCATTTCAGAGGAAAAGATCATACATTTCAAACTTCCTGCTTTCAAGATTTCCCACCATGTTTCCCAGTTCACCAAATACTCATTTTTTTAGTTCTTTGACATCGATTGTCAACTGCTTCCTGTTAGTTCGGAGCGTGACCAAAAGATCGCATCAGCTTCTGGGCAGCCGCGACGAGATATGTGCCCCTTGTCAGATTTCTCGGAATCCAGCTCTTTTCACTTTACACGCAGCGGGCTCGCATTGTCATGAAAATCAGAGGAGCCGCGAGCAGTTTCGTGCACAGAAGCTAAGTGAAATGAATTGAGGGCATTCAAAGTTTGATTCAGGGCAATTCCCAACACCTTTCTGCAGTCTAAGGTGCAATAAACCGTGAAATTCCTAACGAAAACGTTCAATTTCGCCTGGAAAGAGGTAACCATGAATCTTTTGTCATAGTAACAATATTTTTCAATTATGTATTTCTTTTCCAGAACACACTCGTCTGATGAGTACTTTCGATGAAAAAGGCGATGTTCGTTGCAGTTTCTGCTAATGCCCTCCCAATTTATCTAAGCAATATTTCGCAGTCTCAACAGTTAGATACGGGAGGGTAGGGGGTTTTACTGATTTTGCGAGCAGTTGGTACTCTCAAATATAATATGTGACTCGTGTGCCGATGGAAGTAATTTATATTGCACGGAAGTAAATATTATTTATCAAATGCTCGTTTTTAACATGTATATTGTAACTAAGTATAGTTAAAGAGAGACGTAGGCATACCGATGTTCAAGAAAACACGCCCAGATTCTGTTGCTTATGCCTACGTCACATATTGTTACTTCACTTACTGCTTATAACTTTAAATAAATGAAACTCACGAAACTGTGCATAAGTTGATTTCTATATCGATTTTGCCAGAGTGATGGTGTGAAAACTGTCGAACACCAGCTACCACACACAAAATTGCAATTGAGAAAGTACTGACTTTTCAAACTGAGTTCCGATCATCCGCACCACCTCAAAACTATCGAATTGCTGTTCAGTTCCTAAAATAATGCGTGTTCTAAATTTAGTATTTTAACACTGTTTGCCGCATTAGAAACGTCTGGCTGCACCATCGACGTTAGAGCGGAGCTCAACTCTACTTCCATCAACTCAGCGCCCACCTCGTCCTTCCTCAAGAAACAACTAACATTACATTTGCGAGAACAGGCGAGGGCGTAACAAACTTCAAACCTACTTCATTTGCCCAATACTGGACGTTATCTTTAGATCGTCAGATGACATTAACGATTTTTTTATTATCGCACTGAGTAAGCTGCGGGCAAGAGAAAAGAAACTTCCTTTATATTTCCAAAAATCTACAGCAATGTTTTTAGGTTAACTATATATAACCGGTCAATAAATTAGAAATGTTGTTTGCAGGGCGATAAAAAAAACATTTAATGACTGCTGAAGCAAACTTTCAAATTGTGTTTACGAAAAATATTCAAATAAGTATCGTGCTACTGTTTCCATGAACAAGGAAAGGAGTTAGTCCAGCAGATATCAGTTATCATTATCCGAAAGGTTTATCACATCAGTTATTCCTTACATTAAAACAAAATGAGTATTACTTTGCGACATGTTTGAAATAAGTCTGCACAAATCATATATCAGAAGTAAATTAATTTTTTGCTAGTCTATTGTCCGTTTAAAAAGGACTGTACACCTGTTACTAAATAAACGAAGAAAGTTTGTATTCAACATATCAACGAAAACGTAATTTCAACACATTTCCGTTGAAAGAACTCGGAATGTACCGCCCTCCATACTTTACATGCACGTTTAGTATAAGTTGCTTTGATGCGCAATTAAAGAAACATCCTCTTTACATTTAAAGAGCATTTTTTTTGTATAATTTAGTGTGAATTCGATGTCTCGAAATTGCCTAGCGATGCCCAATCAACGACATAAACCTTAAGAAAGTATTATTACAACATCCGGGAACATATGTGCGATGTAAACATTTCGGTATTCAGAGTGAAGCGCTCTCCCCGTATATGCTCTTCGCCCTCACACATGGTAATCTAATTTCGGGAGCTCGCGTCACATATGTGAGAAATAAGTTGAAGCTGGACTGCGTCATGTCCAAAATTTCGGAGAAGAACCAAATAGGGACAGAAATTTTTGCAACCCCAACTTACACATTGTTCCAGCTAGTACAGCCGTAGTATTTTTTCTCGAAATTTTCCACATACCCCTTTCTATCCCATATGCCATATTGAGGAAGGTCGTGAGCTATATCTAAGTGACCATCTGTCTCCATACGTATTTATAGAAAACAAATATTTTGTTTCATTCTTTGGTGCTGTCGAAATTTGATACCCAAATTAACTTATTTTTAATTTTGAAGGGGAGAGTAAATTCGTTCATGTAATTAACTCACGCATCACGATCATCTGCGCACGTAGAGCTTCAAGTAAGCGTGATGACAGAAAACATATTTCACTTCGCCTTTCGGTCTATTTTCCGATTAGTTCGAAGGCAAAAAGAACGATTTCCTACATATTCCTCAGAAAAGCCAACACAAAAGCGTAAAAACTCTCCGAAAGCCACTTTTCCGTTGCTTTAATCATTTAGGCGATGCCAATCACTCTCAATTTTGTAGGGTCCCTGATCTTCCCTGAGGCTCGGTTATTCTGTGGATACTGCGTCGGGGTGCCCTTGCGTTTACGTAGTCCGCGCAACAAGCGTCTACGTAGAAATTTGGAATGAGGCAAGGCGCGGGCCGGTTGCCTATGGGTAGGGTCTGTGTACTGTGTAGACATCCGGAAGCTTTGAGACCGCGTTTTTCACCCCTGCATCTACTACATGGTATATTTTCCCAAGATTATTTCCCCTAATAACTACAAAAATATAAGATGCTAATGATGAATTATCTATCTTCAGGGACAATAGTTAATCTCTTCACTGGATGCACAAATCTGGCCAACACACACTATCCACACCGGCAGAATCAGATATTATTAATTTTATAATCTTCGCACTGGCAACCAAACTTAGGCTAAGGGCAGAAAAGCAAATTAGCCATTTTTAAGGACTCAAACCTTAACCATTATAGAAAATAATAACATAATGTATTATATATCATTTATGAAAATATTAAACTATTAAATTCGATACATAAGTACATGTGCCATGTAAAATCTTTGTTGCAGCATAACTGTTTCTATACAATTAGAGACTATACCGATCATACAAATGTGAGATATTAAACACCAGAACAACAAAAGGCAGATTTGTTAAACTTTAGGCAATTACACTCATGGTGAATCTGGTTGAATTAAAAAAAAATAACTTTAAAACTTTTAGATCACTTCGCATTTACAAACAAGAACTTACAAAATGCCGCGAAAGAAAAATGTTGAGGAAAGCGTATTACAACCTAGGTCAATTGTCAAAGAAAAGACAAGTCTTCAAAGTTGCTTATTGTAGATCTAGTCGTGGCTTCAGATCAATTGGTAATTTGAAATGACACTCATTATTGGCGAATTACTGGTTAAAAATGTTATTTCGCTTTGAAACCAAAACAAACAAAAAAAAAATGATAACTTTTAAAATGGTACACATGTAGCCAGTAAGACTCGAGTAATCTATTAAACTAAGAGTTTACAACAGCAAATACGTACGTAACTGTTACGTTATACCTCCTTGAACCTCCGCAAAAATAGTTGGGACGCAAGCGTACGTAGAGCAATCCAGGTTCCATACGCGACGTCTTGGCCTAAAGCCATCTCTGGGCCAAAGTCAAAGTACTCGTCTAAATGGTTAGCTTTGACATTTCCCAAGAAAAAGGTTTTCTAGCAAAATCGGACCTGCACTTTGTTATACCTGAGGGGAAGAAACTTTGGAGCCAAATTTGGGAGAATAAAAACAAAATGTTGGAACTTCGTACACACTATTCCCGTAAGTTAGAACATCCGTTTCAAATTACCAGGGACCTCAGTTTAGCCAAGTGGATCGGCGAATATAATCGTGATCAAAATGCTGAGAACGGTTTAGGAGCTAGGGTTCGCAAACAGCGGGACGCAGGGACGGACCAAAACCAAATTTTCAGTATCAAGGAACAACAATACGTGGATTCTGAGAACAAAACGTGTCAAAAGAAGTTTGTTAAAGGAAGTAATTGCTAGGGCAAGTAATTGTTAGAAGAACAAGAATTACCCACTTTTTCTGTATCACATGTCCCCATAAAGTTCTTCTGTCGAAATATCAGGCTTTTCCCTGAAGCATTACAGTGGTTTCTCTTTACCATTTGGTAGTATACGAGCCAGTAAAAGTGCAACGAATGGGAGCGAAACGATCTCGGGCGAGGCAGCGGGCACGTGGGCGCCTTGGCTCGGAGCGGTCGCCCGCCCTTGGCGGCTCGCATTTGGTGCACACATGGCTCCTGCGCCCACGCACGCACGCACGCGCGCACACGCATTCGCCACAGGGCGCACATGGCGAAGACGCGCCCGCCCGCCCGCTCTCAGCTCCCACTCGCACCGGGCCACACGCTCTCATCGGCCTAGTTCCTGCTCTCGTCGGCGCTTTTCCGATTCATTGTTAATCACTAATCCGGACGCGACTATTACTAGTGTCATTAAATCCCTAAGTGTGGTGCATGATTTTCCGTCTGGTGGTGGAGATGCTTTCCCCCCACTGGAAGGCGAGATCCGGCGCCGACCTACCTGAGGCTAGCACGGTTTCCCTCAACCAGGTATCTCCCACGAGTAGGGCACCGCTCCAGCCTGGAGAAGCCTTAACCTCCCGGCATGTGTGGTACTGTAGTGCCGGTTAGTGCAAGTGAGTGTAAGGGGTGAGGATATGGCAAGAAAGAGGAAGGAAAGTTCGAGTGCGGTCTGTGGCCCGTTTCTTAGGGTTATGCTCAGGCATTCGCAAGGTGTTGATCGGAGAAACAACGGAAAACTACCGATCAAAGAAGCCGGCCGCTAGAATACTCCTCCAGACAGCGACTGACTACACTCCAGCTGTTGACACCCTGAGCCACCTCGCCCGGTTGCTCTTCCGATATTTCGCCGAACAACACGAGGCGAATGCCGAAGCAACACCCTAACAAACGGGCGACGCACCGCGCGCGATATTTCCGTCCTCTTCACTGTCGTATCCTCTCCCCTTACTTCCTCACACTTACATGCACTTCTCAAACACTTGCCAGCAAGGAGCTTAGGGCCAGTCCCGGCTGGTGCGGTGCCCCGCTGGTGGGAGATACCTAGAGGAAGAAACCCCTGCAAGCCCACAAGTAGTTCGGCGCCAGATCCGCCAGACCCCCGGAAAACAACATCCGCTAAGGACGAGTGACCAGAGCAGTTGGCGAGACCGGAAACGGCAATTAATCGTTCTCAGTAGATGAGTCAGCGGCCGTGCAACAACCGCTGGGCGAACGAATTTTTACGTAATCGTTTGTTTATTAAAGACAACGATTTCGACGTCGAGCGATTCCCACCAGGTCGATGAAACTGGGAAGTTGAAGCACCGCGGCGGAGCGAACAATAATTGACAGCAATATCGGTGTTTTCCCCATGCGCCAATGCTCAAAACAAAAGTGACGCGCAACCCGAACTGCGCATGAATATTGCTGAAAATTGTTCTTGTAATCATTTTGTATTTTTTGTTAATCATGTTAATAATGGATATCAATAGATGAAGCTTGCTATAATAGTAAGTACTGCCCCTATTGACAATACTTAATGGAAATGGGCTAGTATGTAATATGAATCATAAAGGATGATATCAATTGATGAATTTCCTAAGACAATATCTTCAAAACTTCCAATTGTGAATAGAAATTCAAATCCTAGTGATCAGAATAATGAAGGATAATTGTCTCATGGAAGTCTGATACTGCTGTCGATTGGTTCTTAAACTCCCTATATAAAAAAGGGACACCGAAGGTTAGGGGGTCGACTGTGGGTCAAAGGTCGAAATTATAAACTCTGCTTCTCAGAAGCGGAAGCGTCTCCGTTTATCGAAAATCGACATATTTACGAAAATAGTGGTATATTGTTATATTTGAATCATTTACGTGCGATTCTTTGTATTACGATTATGTTACATGCTGTATATTACAGAGAAAAATGAAAAGGAGTCGACGAAGATAACAATTATTTTAAAAAAGGGCGAAGCAAGAAAACTTTTGAAAACTCCTGCTTTACACCTAGTTGGTTCCTATCAGCTGCAAACCGATAACCCTCTTTTGTTAACTTTTCCGGCCATTATAGTCATGACACCGACTAGTCCTGTCCTACTTTGTCCATCGCGTCTATATCCATTCTATACGCACATTAAAATATAGGGTGAATTTTCAGCGATCAGCTGACACACTGTTATCCAATTGTAAGTTTCTTTACAACTTTATTTTTGATATTGAAGCTCCCAAGTGGATAATTGTGGTCTAGGTTCTCAAAAGTCAATTCGCACAACGTTTTATATGAGAATAATGTTCCATCATGTACATCCTATCCAATGGTATAGTGGAACCTCTCCGAAAGTCAACCCACATTGAACGACCATCACTCTCATCGACCGATTTTTCATGAAATGCATATATTGCACGCATATATTAACCCTGATGAAAAACCCACTCTTTCCTCGACCATCGACGACCCCATTACTACCAAAGTTTCTTAATTTACTCCTTCTAAGATACCACTTTAGGAAAATTGAAAGTATACAGTACACCGAATTTTTAGTAGTTAATGGATGGTATCACGGCTGTTCACTTCATTGCAGTTTCATTCGTTTCAATGAGACGGACATAAAAGTTACAATTCTTTGAATTAACAGAACTTACCTTACCGTCCTGGAGGAACGGCAGTAAAATACCAATGTTTCAAGTCAGGGTTATCGACGTCCCGTAAAACACGTTTATTGGGGTTGTGTTCGGAATCTGAGCCCAACGTTCACCTAAGACCTATCGCTTGAAATTTTGAAATATGTTTGATTGTCCAAAGAAGTACGTGAATGACGAGTAAAACCTACGACATACATTGTGTCATGCACACTTAAATGCAATTTTCATTCCATACAAGAAAACGGAGGTTCGTTCCCGATAGGCAGCTATTGGGAGTACTGAAGCTGAAAATATTTTATTTTTTATTTTTGCCCAAGTAAAGGAGATATAAATGTATTCAGAAAGCTGGTAAATAATTGAAAAAGGCCATTTACCTCAAAATTGGAAAATAAAACTCAATTAAAATGTGTTTTTTTTTTCATAATTCTTATTCATGTACTGAAAACCTCACATAATATACACTATAATATGCACTTGCCTAAACATGTAATGTCTAGTAAAAATAGACAACTGTTTTTCAACAAAAAAAGACTTCTCTGCGTTGAGCTATCATCCCTATAAACGCCTAACCTACTAAAAGCCACCACTATTTTCATGGAGCCAACAACGGTCGCTTAATAGAGGTTTGAATAACGAAAAACTCGCCTGTCCCTCCGAATTTTTTTTCCACTGAGCCCCTCTTGGCCCCCCGTCGCCAACACTTTATATTTTAAAAATATTTTCATATGTTGTACATTTCTACTATGCAAGTTCTATAAAAGAAGAAATTTTAAACATACTTTGGTACTTTCATCCACGGCCCTAGTACGCAAAACTCAAACTAATAAAAATCAAGAACAAATAATTTTGAACATTTAGGAAAATGTGTGTTTGCAACTCCCCTTCTCTGCTGTGCTTGCGGCCATTACCACCACAGGACACGGTGTTGGAGAACCGAGCCCGACCGCAGCCACAAGAGCTGTTCTCAAGAACACATCCTTTTTTTTGTGTATTATCAGACGGTTTTTGAAGAAAATTCGCACGTTTGCAAGCTCCAGCTCACGTCGTTCCATTCTCATAGATTTATATTAAAATATGATTTTGTAGTTAAATTTAACCATATAAAAAAGAACTACCCACTATCGTATATGCTACACGCCTAAAATTATCCTGTGAAGCGATGACTACCTAGGGGTTGGCGACGAACTTCTCCTTCCGTCCCTTTGAGTCCCACCTCGGCGTAGGTGTGTTTGTGTGTCTGAATGCGTGTGTGTCATCCTTTCACCTCTCGCTATCATCATATCATTCTCTATATCCCCAACCTAACAACCCCGGGGGATAAAAATCGGGTCTAGCTAAATGCTGATCCCATGATAAATGACATGCACTGAGGTAATGTTACTGAGCCCCGATAAATTCGTGGTCCAAGTCGGCGTTTTCGCCAGCAGAACGAAAGCCGCCTCGTAGCGGGGAAGGTACGAGTCTTGCGTGGGCATGGTCGCATTTGCGATTGTCCCTTCACCCCTCATCATCTTCCTTTCATCTCATAATCGGCAATTCAAGGCGTAACAACGTCTTACTGAGCAACGCCTTTGTACACGCTCCCGCTTCATCACGCCTTGCCACGAAAAGTGCAGTGTTGCTTTGTAAAAACACGTCATATACAAAAGCACAACACACGCACTTTCCGAGCACTTCCGGGCCGTGCGCACGTGATCGCCAACAGTCGCGCGCCGCTGGGTGCGTGGGCGGGGCTCACCTGCGGCCGCCAGCAGCAGAAGCGCTCCGCCCAAGAGGCGCGGCGTAGCCATCGCCCAGCGACAGCGTCTCCTCCTCCGCTCGGCTCGCGCCTGCTCCGCTCCGCTTCCGCCTCCGCTTCCGCCTCCGCTCGCCACCTGCGCACCACGCACCCCGCTGCATCGC
>BOPP01000173.1:2447267-2457792 GCA_017312745.1 Gryllus bimaculatus
GCATCTCCGGGGAGCCGAGGCTTCTCACGCACATCCACATTGCGGCAGCGGGTATATTTAGAACACGAGTGCACAAATAATATTAATAGCAATATAATAACAATCCTAACAATAAATTATGAGAAACATTCTACGAACATTGTGTAATATGTCAACCAACGTATAGTCAACCAAATAACACCGTCCTGTCAATACTACATACTCGTACTTAGGGAGACACAATCAGGTAACTAAAATCATCCATGTCGATCCGGGGGCCGACAATGCTAAGGCTGTAGTGCCGTAGTGATCTCGGTCCAAAGGGTCGCGGGTTCGAGTCCTACTCTGGCGTGGTTGAATTGTATTGGTCCTTCACTCCCTATCATTATCGTATGTCATCCTCACACTTACCGTACCGTTATTCGCAATTGTGGTCGCTAATGACCTACAAGTTGAGGCGACCTTAAATTTTAAAAAAATAAAACCAACCCTAGGCAATCGGCATTGAGTTCACCAGTTCTTGAAAATAATTAACTTCTACTTTACTGGGATAGATCCCTTGTCGCCGATAAAACTGTGGATTATAATCACCCAAATATAGTGGTTATAAACAAAATCCAAAAGATCCTATGAATTATTGACATAGACTGTCCATTAAACAGCCTAATGAAGATAGAAAAAGAATAAATATCCAAAGAGCAAAATTTAGCAGCAGGTATTCAATATGTGTAGCAACTAATTGTTTAGTGATTCAAAGTCAAAAACAGTTAAGAACTATGTGTGGCGCAGTGTGGCTTAGTACTATAGTGAGAAGTGTAGATTAGAGATATAAAACGATGGTTCTTTATAACGAAAGTTAAAATATTCGCTCTTTTATAATAAAAAACTATTTGCAAACATACATCAGCCACAGATTTCGACTTTTATCGACGATTGTGCCTTTCGTGAAGGAATTGACGTACCACTGTAGAGAGAGCATGGAGAACGATTGTTTGAAGAACTATATTCCACATAACTCTAAAAACGTTCTCAGGTGGGTGGAAAGGGAAAGGAACAGGGAAACTGGGCGAAAAATCTGATCGAGGTGGGAGTCTTGTTGCAGGATCATTTACTCTTCATGAATCCAAGCATTCTAAATGGTAACTAATACATTAAATATCATTGTCAAAATCATGTGAATTTTCTTTTTGTTGCACTTAAACTTGTGAATCGATGTTCATCGTTTAAAGCCATTAGGCAATGTGCTGTAAAATACTGTACATGTACTATATGTGAATTGTTGGTAGTGAGCTGTTGATACTTGCACCTGATGAATAGCATCAATACGTCGAGTGTTAAGCTGCATTTGCTCATCCCTAAGTTCTAAGACAAGACTAATGATTCCTATTGCTGTGAATAAATCCTTGAAGCCTAACTGCTGTATAATTATCGAGAGTACATACCTTCTTGGAAGAGACGGCTTGGTGGAGTAAGAAAACTACTATGATCTGCTATTTCAATGCCATTTTCGACACCTTCCAAAAAAGAAGTCAGGAGCAACAGATTGGGGCGAAGTGTCGAGAATCAATAAACATGCGCTGTACAGCACTGAGAGAAGAAATATCCAGGGGCGGTTCTTTACAAGGTGCATCGTTTCGCGCAACACCCAAAATATTGAACAGAATAGAAAATACAGTTCGTTATAACAACCTCATTAATAGTACAAGTTTTTCTGCTCTTCTTTTTTGAAATTGCCATTCCAGCATTACGTTGACGAACCTACCTTGGGAAGCTGCGTCGTTGAGTACTCATAGGGCGCTTGCATCGGATCATGTTCACACCTACGCCGTGAACTCCGCTTGGCGCAGCACTTCTCCGATTATCGCGACCCCCAACTCCGAGACGAAGACTCCGTCGCGCTCGCAGTAAAACAGTGTCCCCGATGCGATACTCCGAGTACTGCACCTGATGAGGATGGTGAGGGTCCGACTTAAAATCAGTGGAGAAATATGTTTTACATATCGGGTTCGAATAATGCTTTACTTAGAGAGTTTGTGCATCCTATTGTTCAATTCTTTCAATCAAGAAGCTTGGTCCGGAGCAGCCTTTTCTGAAAATAGAAACAACTATAAAATAAGCAAGACGAAAAAGTTCCGTCGACGATTCAATGCCATTATTTATTTGACATAGAAGTGACTACGTGAGTGTTAGAGAAATCGTGCACTATTTTGTTTTCAATGGATCGTATTTAACAAGGAGGAAATGTGTGGACGAAGACCAGTTATAATGACATGACCCATTTGACTGAGAAATTAAAAAAGTACCTTTTTACCACTTATCACTGCTGCTTTTAGTCCTTTTTTATTTAATTAATATAACGTAACTCATTTACCCCTTACTCACAAAAAACTTCTAATAAAAACTACTAAAAAAATAATAAAAGCTACTAAAATATTTATCATCATGCAGCGCCCTGCATGGGGTAAAAGTCTGGCGACGGGACGCCAACTTGCCAAGACGTCACAAGGAGTAGGCCCTTATCAAGACCATCTGCAATACTTTTTTTGGAAATGATCTTGGCCATATCTGCCCCGCCTTTGGCCGACAATGTTCCTATCTATGCTTCTTGAAGTTCGTAGCAAGAGCGATTCCATGATTTATTTCTCCTTGGTTTTCCAATTCTCACTTAACAAATTTGGTAACGACATTCAAAGGATTTATATTTTCAGAAATATATTTATTTTGTTTGTTTGTTTTGAAAATATGTTTTCTTGAAAGTAAATAATAAAAAAAACTTCTTTATAATTGCCAACAAAATTGGAATCCAACGTAAATAAAAATACATGTTGAAGATTAACAAAACTTCAAGCCCTGGTCACTGGGTTGGCCGAAATATTGGTGTTGGGCAATGCAATGTAACTCCCAGTTGGGCAATGTAATGTAATTAGATCTGCGGTGCGGGGAAATGTATTTTAGCAATCTACGTGCGGTGAAATGTATTTAGAAAACTAAGAATTCCGCACACCTTGTGGAGACTTTCAAAAACCCCACTCTCTCTTTTAAAAATGATAGTGGCTCACTTATTTTCTGGCAAAATACCTTTCATCGAGCTAAACGTGCCTAATGCCAAGATAGAAAAATCATTGGCATCGTGAGTCACTTCATACATAATTTCTCATCAACCGAAGCGGAGCTTATTATTTAGTTGTAGTTATTCTTTATCAGTATACACAAAATTGAGGGGCTTCTAATTTATACTAGCCATTCTGGTTTAAGATGTGGGGGCAAAGTCAGCTAAACTGTTGAAAACACGAGATTGTCTTTTGAGTGAATTTTGTCTCGGCATATATCTTATGTCTTCTGACTAGCAGTTATTGTCCCTCTCTATTCTTCTTTTTTTGTCAGCTGGACTTCGACGAACTGGAGTTTCGGGTTTTGATAAATAGACTTCAGAGTCTGTTATTTTAGATGGTACTGCATCTGAACAAAGATTTTCCAATCAAATACCTAAACAACTGCGTTTACCAATTTAGTGGCAATAAATTTCATGTTATTTACGTTTAGGAACCGCGAGTCAACACGATCAGAGTTTACATTTGATCAGAAACTACAATTAATAAATTGTACTTACCGAGTTCGTTATCTATAGTTTATAACACAAAATCGCAACAGACCGCGACACAGAACATAGAAACAATTCGTTTCGTCGACCTAGCCGTACTTACGCCACAAACTACTGGACGTTACTACTCCAGAGGGAGCTAGACCAAGCCGGCTAGCAACAGTATCAACAGCTCACTACAAAAAATCACATACAATACATGTACATTATTTTACAACAAATGCTAGATGCCATTAAACGATTAAATTCGATACAAAAGTCTAAATCCCTAGTAAATCGTTTTTGCTGCTCAATTGTTTCTATCCAATGAGAGACTACCGAACATCCAAAACTAAAGTAATATCAATGTGAAGTATGACTTGAAGCAGTGCTTCATGCTGTCGTTATCACGCGACAGTTAGCGGCACGAGCGAGAAAGACGCGAAATACAGTGAAATAATGCCACCGTGAAGACGGGCCTTGAGGCGCACGGTTATCAAAATCGCACTATAACTTGACGATGTTGGCATAAAAAAGCGGAGATGAGTTCCGTTCTTCACCGCTTTTCGGACATACGCCCGCCATGCCTCCTTCCACACTTCGTGGCCTGACGTAGTGCAGACGCCTCCGGCAGCGCCCTCCGGTGTTTCTCCGAGCGCTCGTCAGATAGCACCATGAGCAGCTAGAGGCTATTTTCAGAAGAAGACAGTCGTAACTAGGGATGGTAGAACTTACCAGTTTCTTTTTTCTTCGTTTGCACCCCAAAAATAGTTGCACCAAACAATTTTTCTTCGTCAATACTTATATCTATCCTTAGAGTTTTGACTAAATCTTTTGGATGTTATAGAATAGAAAAATACTCAAAATCTGCTGTGCAGATACAAAGATGTCATATGCAATACGAAACATTTGTTCATCTTACCGAGGAGAATACGATGTGTTTCTTACTACCTGAAGTGACGCACTAGCTTTGTTCACAGAGGGACGGATAGCCGGCCGGGCTGACCGACAGACAAACAGACACACAGACGGATGGACGGGCGGACGGACGGGCAGACGTTTTGCCGTCATTCCATATTTGGTATCAAGGACCCCCAAAACATAGATTCTGGCTCCAACATGTGATATAAGACTTTTCTCTAACTTTAGCAACTGAATTTATCCACTTTTTCGTTCCCAAGACATTGAAATAAGAGCTTTCTTCGCGCACCATTACATAACTTCCTGTGTACTCAGCAGGAAGAAAGTAAGAGGGATGGTATGTTCTTTTGTGGAAAGAAGAACTGGAGGATCGGCGAGGCGCATCCCGCCTTCTCCACGCGTATCAGCGCGCTTCCGGCAGTGCCCAGGCACTTCCGGTCCGCGCTGCTCGGGAGGACGCTCCAGACTCCGCTTTCGCCAGCCCACTGAGCGAGGCTCTGCAAATGCAACAGCAACCCACGCTGACCACGCAATGCGACAATGAAATTTGCCGCAGCACAAAAATATGTGATTGTTGCGATGTTCAATGCCCTGCTGCTAGTGGTGAAAACGGTTGTTCGCTGTCACCTGAACTTTCTTCTGGAAACGCAATATAATTGCGCAAGGTGGTTTGCCATTTATGTTGCCACTCCGCTTCTCAGTTCTTTATTGTAGGAATATTATTGCCGAGTGGGGTGAGTCGAGGGCAAGGGGGATACAGTCACTTGGGTAGGTATAGGAATATTGCAGTTGCATCTGTCAATCGATAGCCAGATCACACAGTATTAAAGTGTTTGTATCCGCTTACATGAAACATATTGTTTGTGTGCGTTCGCGTGTTTCTTATTCTCAGCAATGTTTTGGAAGAGAGTTAATTCACGAAATCTTTTGACACCACATCAGATTGCTACTTTTGTTCAAGAAAGTAAGAGGAACCGCAAGTACATCAAAACACAGTTTCTTATCCAAATTTGGAATTTGCAATGCACCCAGTCACGCTTTATGATTCTCTGCGAGTTCCAAAACCATCAAGGGAATGGACACTGGAAGATGAAGCAGACGATGGTAGTGGCAAACCAACAGATCACGTAGACCTTGAGTACAGCTAAGCTTGAGTAGAAATATAGGTGTTGTGGTGCGTTATCGTTGGCATTTTTCATGAAATAATTATAGACGTTGTCATTGCCAACAATAGTATTTAATATAAGAGCAGCTTTCGATGGCTTAGTCGAACGAGGTAGTTGTTTTGTGGCTTCCATCCAGCAGACAATTGATGATGATGGCTAAGCCATCGAAAGCTGCTCTTATATTAAATACTATTGTTGGCAATGACAACGTCTATAATTATTTCATTTCTTGACTAGAAATAGTCGGTCCGGATAGCCGACGTCGCTAAGACTGGGGAGTTGTAGCTGCCCCGTCGTGCCTGATAGGGCGTGAGTTCCAGTCCCGCCAGAGACATGGATGTTTCTGTGCCTGTATGTTTGTGATTGTCCATTCATACTTCACGATCATCTCTTACTTCCTCCACTCAGGCACATTGCACACCTGCAGGGCAGGGAACCTATTATATATGAATTTTCCTATACACAATGTTCTAAATGACGTAACAAGAGTTAATCGCAAACTGTCAGCCATTAGATAAATCTTATATTGCAAAAAATTTTGTTTTTTGAATAGTTTTTGCAGACTGAAAATAAGAACGGGAGTTTATTAACCAAAACAAAAAAAGGAAAAGGAATATTATCTAGGAAGACACACATACTATGTATTTTAATTTTAAAAAATCTTCCTTTTTTTCTCCTCCCTATTTTAAAAAGTTAATAAAATGTTTTATGTATTTACAACAGTTGCGCATTCAGTTCACTCGAGATTTAAAAAAAAAATCTTTTGTAGTCTTTCTCTCACCACCATTCAATTTTCAAGACGAACCATAATCTTTACTTGATGCACAAAAACCACGGCATAAAAATGTTTTGGCATCTAAAAGCAAGCAAGCAAACAGCAATACAAAAATAGAATATATGAAAAAATACGTTGGTGAACACAAATATATCTCTGAAAAAACAAAACAAAAAACAAACACAAAAAAACAATTGAATTTTAATTCACAACTCGTACAGACATCGTTTTACAGTTCAAGCGTAAATGCTGGGATGGTTCAAAAAGGTCACGATCACTTTTCATCATCATCCTATCACCTCATAATTCAAGGCTTACCAAGGGATAGAGCCGAAAAGCTGATTCCCATAATGACACACGTTAACCTTTCTCCGGGATAGAGTTTGACTGTGTATCGGGAGAGAACGTGTGGCGTGATCAGAAATGGCACAATAATAATAATAATAATAATAATAATAATAATAATAATAATAATAATAATAATAATAATAAATCTTGTGAAAATCTGAACCATTTCATTTCATATTTAGTCACACCTACAATTCGGACTGATTAAAACGAGCACGGAATCTTTCATTACTTACTCTGTGACGAATTATTTAAATCAACGTATACTAATGACATCTTGCTCATTGCAGCGACTGGCAACATGGCATCCACCATTGTATAAAAAATAATTTAAGTTCCTCTACGAAAATCCGTGAGTGATGCTTTGACAATTCAAAAAAAGTTTCATTGATCGATCGGCAGCCGGGGTTATTTAATATTTTATTTACGTTTTTTATTTATGCTATTGTATACTTCCCTATTTGCTACACTTTTTTCAAGTTGTAATTTATTAAAATATAAAAAAAATCAGAACAAGTAAATTTCAGTAGAGAAGGCAATATATCTTAAATTTATTAGTAATTGTTGTGAAATGTTCCACAATACTTCCCGTTATGAATGCAACTCGTGCTTTCATTATTATTCTTTAGAATTACTAAACGAGTTCTTTAGAATATTTTAGTCCCTTAATTTGAAATATCTAAATGAAGGAGCGGCCAAATCTTCCTCCGCTCCGGGCGGCTGATACCCACGCTTTGCCACAGCCGGGGGTATGTTAGAATTTTGTTAGCGATGCAAAAATAACAATAATGAAATAACGTAAAATAAAAAATTAAAATAATATAAAATATGCAGTTCGTTTGCCGATGCAAATAAATTTTCCGTAATTCCAGAGCGAAACGTCAACTTTTTAATAATACTCATTTCTATCTAATACTTTTTTCGCGCTTTCTTTATTTAATTTTATTATTATTTTTTTAAAGAAATATTTTATTTTATTATTTTTTTATTTATTTTAACTTTCATTCATCTTTCAACTATTTGTAGTTGAATTGTTGGGAATGGATTCTGGAGAAGAAGAAAACGTGGGCGGATGATGGATGCCAGAGTGTAGGCTTCCGCGGCCGGAGTCAGGATTTACTTGGCTGTCCGGGTGACGCCGCGTCCCTGGCGAAGGTGCCGACGTTTCGGTCGCCATTCTGCGACCTTGCTCGCCTTTACGCCATGAGGAAGGTTGCAGAATGGCGACCGAAACGTGGGCACCTTCGCCATGGACGCGGCGTCACCCGGACAGCCTAGTAAATAAGCATGACATACAGTTTTTACTGTTTTTTGACTAAAAAAAATCACATCAAATGTGAAAGACATCAATACGGAATTTGCAATGCCACGTAGTTTTGTGGTGCGCCGTCAGGCAATTGTTTGTGTGTGTGTGTGGAGGGGGGGATAAGGGAAAGTTGCCGCATTTAGCCTTCGACCCATTTGGACCATACATGTACTTCTATCCATTGGAGCATTTGGTTCAAATACGTGTGGATTATACGCTCCGAGTATGACCAAGTTTCATTATATAAGTTGTTTTTAAATTCCTTCATTTTAAGTAAATCAGTGTGGATGGAATACAGGGAGTACAAGATTTATTCTGAAATACCATCTATTAATGACTGGCTCTACACATGTAGGAAGGTGTTTGTTTAGGTAATGATGGTTACCCGGACATCGAACCCAACCCAATTTGGTTTACGCCTACAATTGTTTTGGCACGCCCATAGCCTGGACAATTTGTACACTTGAATGGGCGCAACTCCGCTACGTCTTGGTCCGTGCAGTGAAATAATTTGATGAATTCCTTATTCATAATCAGCAAGATGACGATAATCGTCACTAGTGGTTGGTTTTATTTTTACGAGTAGGGTTTCAGGGCGTGACTTTCTGTTAATATGCCTTCAAGACTAATAGATAGAGATAGAGATAGTGAGAGAGAGAGAGAGAGAGAGAGAGATAGAGAGAGAGAGAGAGAAAGAGAGAGAGAGAGATGGATATATATATATATATATATATATATATATATATAGAGAGAGAGAGAGAGAGAGAGAGAGAGAGAGAGAGTTATATTGATACAGGGGAGGTAGAAAGAATCCAGGAGGAGAACAAACTTTCCCAAGGTCACATGCACCTCTATTATTGAGAAAAACGATTAGCCCAATTTATTTGTCAATTTTGCATTATAATGAAAAAACAATATTTTGTTATAAGGGATTTCCATTGACAACTAATCACATACACATTTTATAACATTAATAAGAATTTGGTGAAATGAACGATTGAAATGCATGACCTATTTATAAAATCAATTTATATTAGTTAATTTAAAAAAAAATTGCGAGATATTCAGAGATCACCATGAGAAAGTAGTTGATCATAAATTGCGAGGTAAGAATTAATCTTGAAAATGAGGATGTTAGTTGGACGTAGCGCCAGCATTCGAATTCTTCAATTCAATTGCACACACATGCTCGCACACTCACACACGCACAAATCATATCCAACTTTTACATGCTAGAAAAATAGTACGTCTGGTAAATAAGTAAATGTATTTTCCACTTGAGTATACAAATAATTTTGTGTACAAATGAGTATAAAACTTGTACTCTACAGGTGTCAGAAATACTTTTCTGGCATAATCTTTGCTCACATTTTATTTACATGAAAATCACAAAGATTTTGCCCTTTTCATCTACAGTTCTTAATCTTATGCTGTTTTCTATGAATAGTTTCTAGCTCTTTTCATTATCTCTATTTGCAAACTATCCTTGATTTGGAATATTTATGTCTGAAAAAAAGAAACTTCCTTGAAGATAGCGGCAGTCACTGAGTTTTTAGATTAAAATACACTTTCAGGGAATATAACTTACACATACCTTTTTATAAAATAACGGTAAATTTTAATTGGAGCGAAAAACCCGTACAATCAGAATTTTTCATATGAGTATTAAAAACTTACATTAGGGCGTGCTTCGTTTGTCTGAACCTCCACAATGAAATAATTATGGAAAGGCAACTAGAATAAATAATTGTACTCTATATTTATTTGCTATTATTTTTTTCTGAAAATTCAACATCTTCACTGCTCAATGTAAATATTAGAATATATTTTCCTTTATATAGCAGTGTTTTGATGTTCTGCCTTTCGTAGGAGGCTTCCTTGTTCAGAGAAAATCGTTTCAAGAATTCGTGCAAACAAGTAGTACTTTGTAATCTTATCTGTGTTTATTTGAGGTGATTATTTCACCGTGACAAAAGGAGCACCGAGCCAATGGATGAATGATAATTTTCAAGAATTGCCTGTAGCACCTGAGTGCGCCCTTCAAAGACAAAAGAAAAGGCAAAACCGGGAGCTGATTGCTTGATATCAGATCCTAACTATATTTTTCTGGAGACAATGATGGATTTAATGTTATTCGTTGTTTGGATCACTGGGTCCTTCTAAAGGTAGTATGTTCTTTCGATCGATGACAGTGAAGCAACCCGCAAAACATACTTTAAATGAAAGTTCAACAGGAACGGGATCTTCAAGGTGGTAAGAAAAAATGGCCAATTTTTTAAATAAAATAAGTTAGTTTAAGGTGTTATTGAACAACTTTTGGGAGAATATATTTAAGACATTGAAGAAAATAACCTGTCAAAGTACTTACAAAGTACTTAAAATTTCTACCATAGGCAGTCATACCCAGTATAATGAACTCAGCCATTGTCAAGATGTAATCAGCATCAGGG
>BOPP01000173.1:2466441-2512342 GCA_017312745.1 Gryllus bimaculatus
GCTGCGAGATGGCATTACACCTCGCAATTTGCATTGATGTGAATGGCAGGTGACCTCCCTCTGGACTGCAGACTAGGTTGTGGTTCAGCAGGGAAGGCCACATGCCCAAATGTTGGTTTAGGAGGGACACGCCTACAAGGAGCACAGGGCAGGGTGGGTAGGTTAAGTGCCAGGGATGTTTCAATTCGATTTTGTGTTCAACTTGCTTTCAAATGTTTACGACGTTCCTGTTCACAATGCTTGCAATGTAAAGGATAAATCAAAATGCATAATGAATTGGAATACGCCTTCCTTCCTTAAGGAAAACTGAAGGGCTGCCCATCGTTCAGTCGTCCTTGAGTTGGAAACTTTAGATAGCGGACAGCACACTTAACAGGGTGGTATTTTTTCGAAACTGCTATAAAGTTCTATGTGTATATATTAATGGAAAAAACACATTAATTTTTTTACAGGATCATAAGTCCGCGTGAGACGTGGCAAAGTAAAAATTGTAAAGACCATGTGTATGCATGGCAAGAATACATTAATTTAAATTAATGTGAATAGGGTTATTTATCAAGAAGTTTCTTGAACACTAATATAGACTAAATAAACAAACCCAATAAATTGTCGATATATAACTGTTATAATAGTTTTTACTTTGTTCTAATTCTGCTCATTTTTCAGCATTGTTATTTCAAAATGTTTAAAATAACTGTAAGAAATGTGGAAAAAATGCAATAAAGGAGAAGAAATTTAGGCGTAATTATTTCCTTACACGTGCGCTGGCGAATTATTAATCCGACTAGGTTTGAGCTCTGTAGAAGTATGTGTTGATTTTGCGAAGAACGGTCTATGCTACTAACTTTACTGTTTCAGGTACTCCAATGTGATAGACAGACGTAACAACTTGAGACTAGTAAGAAGAGGGCTTATCGAATATGAATCTGTATTCATTTAAGGCAAAGATAGGAAAGAAGTGAGCTATCTCGCGTTTCATCAGTGTGAAACGTGAAAAATGGTGTGTGAAGACAGCGGTTTGTATGGTGACGTGATTAGCCACTATTTATATTTGTTTTAAATCTCACATCCGTCAGATTATTCGCAAATCTATAGTCAGCAAATGTAATTTATTTATCCGGGAGCAAAAATTTCTAGTTTTCAAATGTTGCTAAGGTCGCTTTATTGGTACTTTCATTAATAATTTAACTATGTTCAGGTAAAAAGGTGTGGTAGGGATTCTGGAGCTAGAGAAAACTTGCACAATTTGTATTAAACACTAAAACCTGCCTTTTAAAGTACATGCGTTATTCACACGGAAATTAAAGTAAACATAATTTGCAAAAAGTAAATTGAAATTTTAAAAAGAAAATTAAATCATTAATGATTTATTTTTGGAAAGTAAGAGAGAAAACAAAATGTACGTAATATATTATTTTATTGTTGCAGGTCCTGAGTAGTTGCTATCCATGATATACAGAAGAAATGTCGTCCGTTCTGACTGGTCCAACTTCGCTTTCTCGATTTTCTCAACGTTCTCCAGATAACTCGCCCCTCCCTTGACATTCTTGAAATCCTTTCTCACCCATTACTTCTAATATTTGAGTCTTCAGATCAAAATGGGGTCTTTTTCTTCCGCCCCTTCTGTCGTACATTTAATTTAAAATTAATTTTGGCTCTCCCGTTAACCTCTGGAATTGGATACGTGGTAATGAAAGGTCTTCTGGGTATATTTTGTTCTTTTTATTCCTGAACTAGATATTCACCTCAACTACAATAATCTAGTTTCGGTTCTAGTGTCCGTATTCTCTTCGATCCTTTGTTTAAGGCCACATTTTCGCTTCTTATTTTCAACTTTACTAGGTTATACTTAAACTGATACCTAGTCTTAATGCAGTGATCCGTACTACGTCATGTAAGGAGAACTTCTGTTAGATCCTTCATCACAATTTCCTATACTGTTGTCTGTTGAGAATTCAAAATGGATGTTCCATTAGTTCTGCAATTTATTGAACAAAGAACGGCTAGTTCTCTACCATCTCTGAATTTCAAAATTTTCATATGAAACGAACTAGAAACTATAAACTGCAATTGGAGGTCTTCTTTCTCAAGTTTATTACTTTTTCAAAAGATTTAAAGGTTCCATTGCTGTTAAGTTGTTTTCCGGATTATACAATTAGTAATTTTATTTTATTACAACCCATACCATTTTCTGTGATGTCCAATTAAGTTTGATAGTTCTCTAACAGGAATACATTTTTTTTTAAATTCTCAAGAAATTGAACTATGGAATCGCACACATCTTTGTTTTTAACAATGATTACAAACTACCTTCATCTTCATATTCTGATTAAATGTTCTTACAGAATTTTGGAGTAAGTTTTTTGATAGAATTTCGTAACTTCATTGGAGATCGTAATCTTCATTGTGTCTTGGATTTTGAATGATCTTTTGGTGGATCTGGTTGATCTTTTTTCGCCCCGTGATATAGTTATGCTTCTAACGTCTATTTCTTTGCCTATATAGTTACTTATCTTCAGAATGAATGTTGGATTTTAAATCTGATATTGCCTATATACTTTTCACACGATAAGTTTCACGCTAGTTAGAATTTCATAAAAATATGAAACTTCGCTACGTACTTTTTTTTGAAACATTAGTCTAATTACATCAAAATTTGAAATAAAAGTAATTAGACAATTGCAACCGCGCAACATGCCACATCTTATTTTTATTTTAAAAAACTAAGATAGCTATGAAACTTTCAATAATTTTGTCATAATATTCATTAAATTTTGACTCATTTCATTGTAAATGATAGTTCGAATTCTACAGTTCGAATGCAAGAAGTTGTATATTAATATCCTGAATGACACTAATCTCAGGATTAGATATTTTCGATAGTTTCGTAAACTTAAGTGAAAGACGGGCATTCGTAGTATTTCTACATGCATTATAACCCAATCTCGTAACCATTTTGTAAGGTGAATGAAGTTATTTAAATATCGAAAGCTGATGTATAAATTGTATTGAACATCGTGTGGAGGAGTTTTCAAGTTGTTTAAGATTTCAAAATTGTACTATTTAATTAAAATCGAAACTATACCACGGACCGCACGCAATCTTTCCTTCCCATTCCTTGTCCTATCCTACCCCTTACGTATACACTTTCTTACATGCACTACACTACGACACATGTCGGGAACATAGAGCTCCCGACTGGGGCGGTTGCCCACCGGCGGGAGATACTTCGTTGGGCGGTTCTTGTGGGGGCAGAACCTTGTTGGGGCGGCTGGGGCGGTTCCCCGTTAGCCGACGCTAAGTCGGTTGCGGATGTTACCCACCAGCAGTGGAAGATCACGGTCACTTCCCGAGCAAAAACCACACTAAACTTACGGAACTAATGACGTCAGCAGCTACTAGTGACGCGCCCTGAATCGCTAATAATCGAAAAATTAAAATACCTTAATTATCCCCGGAACTGCCAAACTAGATCTTGCATCTGACTTGTTTACATTGTTCATTCCAGGCAACTAATCTGACAGGCCTGACTCGGACGAACTTATGATATCAAATTGCGTGAATTCTCACCACCTGATCATATCTTAACTGTATTTGAATCAGCGTTAATATACATTAGCCATGGCCGTATTCATTAAAGTACTTCTCATTCCCATAATACAGTGTAGGGGAACTAACAACCAGCAATTCTGAATATACTTCTAAATCATACAAACAAAACTCTTGCGAAGGGCATTTGATTGACTTCAAAATCTATTATTCAAATTTACATAGTCGAACTTACCACGCATATTTTCAAAAACTAAAATAAGTTTTAAGTTGCTTTTTAAACTTGGACATATAGCGACCACCGCGATGGTTTTAATTGCCGAGGGAACTGTAGGAAGAACACAGAACACGCACACACAAACATCCATGCCGAGGCGGGATTCGAACCCGCGACCCCTCGAGCCAAAGCAGCTACGGTTCTTCAGCCTTAGCGACCTCGGCTACCCAGGAGGGCTTTGCCAATCTTTTGAACATTTAAGTTAGTAGAGATGGGGGGCAAGAGGAGTGGTTAAGGGGGGAAGGAATGGAGACGGGGAGAGGTAAATGGATTCCTTTGTGGCCGTCTTACAGGAAGAGAGAAAACTCTAAAGGGTGAGTAACAGTAAGGATACTCATACATTCAGACAAATTTCTGTACTCGGAAACTAGTATAACTGAGAACTGAAATCGAAAACTATTTAACAGATTTGGACGTAAAATTATTTAAAAAGACAAATGTTGAAAACATTAAAACTTCGATTTATTTTTTCAAGGATACTTGGTATGGGCAGAGAATATGGAAACCTTGTGAATTGGGAAAGTTCGGTTTTAATAGAGCGGTTCAAATTCGGTTTCAAATCATCTTTTTAAAAGTGATTTAAATTATCTTTTGAAGTAAAACTTTTCAAATTGGTTACAAAGCCATATTAATTCAGGAATCGTTGCTATTGCTTCTTTTATCGAAGGATTTTGCGTGACCCAGATAGCGTCCTAGAAGTCTGTAATTTTTATGAATATAATAACCTGCTACGAGAATGGTTAAAAATCTATTGACTCTTGGAGATTTCTTCGTACTGAAAATCGGAGTAAAACTGTTTATATTCATTAAAAATATATGTATTAAGCAGTGTAACTTTTCAACCAAAAATATAGAAAGGTTTTTATAAAACATATTTTCGTACATTCAGTAGAAAAGTGCTTCGAAGCCTTCAATGGGAATTTCATATTAATCATTCCAATAAAAAAAATTACAAATTGGGGGGGGGGAGGATTTGTTTATATTTTGTAAAGTTTGTCTAATATATTGGGTTTTGGGGAAATAATTTACCATAAACAATATTCTTCAACATAAGCATTAATGAGGTCTACATTCTTTCTCACGGTGTAAAATAAGACACTTAGGGTTCAAAACGTTGTTCTTTAGCTCTGAAGTTTTGTCTTCATCTTCTACTGACGCAGGAAACTTAGTCAAGAGTAATTAAAATGTTGAATTTCCTAAAATTGGTTACATAGCTTTTTGAAAAAAAAAATTCTTGATAAGTTGCTTTCGCAATTTTGTCATTTCTTTTCAAAAACGATTATCAAATCATTGATTTCCGAAATGTTTTGAAATGACATCCGCCTTACGGTCATTCAAAACATTAACTTTGGATGGTTTAATGTTAAATTTATTTCTAGACTCATTAAAAATTAATAGAATTGAATTACTTAGCATTGTAGACACAGCGCATGAATACGTGGTACATTAATAATTTTGCAATGTATAGAAGTTGATACATATGGTCGCATTTTCCGGAACATTCGTAAATCCTAAGGTGGGTTGGCTATTAATCTTGTGATAAAAATAGCTTTAATTTTAGTTATACGAGAGTTCACAAAACTATTAATGCTTTTTCCAACATGGAAGTTAATGATTTTGTGTGTAATATTTAAAAGATCCTCGAGTTTTCCTGACATGTGTGTAACATTACTGCAGTATCTTCAAAGTACCTACTTCTTGTACTATAATTTTCCACAGGCCTTATCATTCAATAATATCAAGAAACGCCCAAAGGTAAATCACGGGCGCTGGTTATCTCTGCAAATGATCGGGTCACATCACAAATGTCTACTACAGCTCATACAAAGCTGTGATAATGAGGTAGACACGCGGAAGACCCTTACTATGTTTCACGATGTTAGCAAGACTCTCAATTTTGCAGGAGAAGCTTGTGAGAAAGCAAGTGAACGAGGTTAATCTTTTCAACACTATTGACACATTCTATACCTGACTAGCAAGATTATGGATATTTGGCTCTTTAGCATATTAATCACAGCACGTTAATCACGGTTGCTTAGCTTAATCCGCTTTAGTGAAACAGGTTTTTATGTCAGCATTATTAGCCATGAAAATTCACCGCTTATGAAGATTAATTGAATTCTTATAGTAAAACTTAGGTGAATACGAAAATCGCAACGATTTTAAGAAGCAAATAAAGAAAACATTCCCTACACAATAATGCGTGCCTTCAAAAAAGCTAAAGAGAACGCGCACAATTCAACAGGACACTAGAAAACTAAACCGCATGAAAGCACCTTTTTCAAAATCAAATACATACATGTCCTCGAAGGTCAATGGCGCTCTAAGAATTTCTAAGCTTTTAAATCTTCAATTTATACCAACATAACGTAATGAGGAGAGTCACAAAATATTTTCCTCAAACTGCAACTGAAGAGCGGTAAAATTTCAGATATTCACTTGGTATGATCCCGTAACACTCGAAAATTTGCACTTTCAAACATATTAATAATGTTGCCTGCGAAGTATCAATGATGTTGCCTGCGAAGTATCTGAACTTTTTTCTACACAGGTTACAGTGCTTATGGACCTCAACACCTTTTCCCTCCTACGTCGCATACAGTTTTTACTTATTTTTTGACTGAATAAATTTAATTCAGTCAAACATATTTTAAAAAGAAATAATAGGTAATACCACGGGTGGTTTGGAAATTTTCTATTAATCTGACTCAAATAAGGGAGGGATTTAGCTGAGAATTTCCAAAACAAGTGGTATGTAAGAAAATGGTAAAATCAGAGGTTGTTATAGTACATACGCATTTGGACATAGCGATCGATGTATACCGTCTCCTAAGATAGACCATTTTTTGATTGGACAGTAGGTGAAGCGATAAGAAAAATCTGATCGAAAAAATTATAAACTTTGGGACAAACCGCTCTGATTGGAGCATTTTGTATATCTAGATACACTATTGGTTTTAATTTCACGAGTGGAATAGTCACATAAATTCCTACGTAATTCACGCATTCTTTTACAGGTTTTCAGCTCGAATCCAATTCACTTTAGAAGATTTTCTGGGTCGCCGAGCTTGTGAAACATCATACGGGCTACTAATAAGCTTTTTTTTCAGGAATATAAACTTTCTTTTATTTTTCAGTAAGTCAACTTCAAATTCGTTAAGAATGATGGTTACACCAAAATTCCTTAATCTCCACCATACTGCATGTCAAGAAACAGAGCATATGTAAAAGTGCAGAGTTCAAAATGGTGTTGTAGAATAGAATGTAGGAAAACAGTAGTTAAACTAAATTAGAACTAATTTTCAGGTGGTGGTGGTGGTGGGTAATGAAATGAATTACGTAATGCATGTTATAGTAACAAGATAAATATGTGGAAGTGTACTGTTTATTGCGAACCAAACTTTTGAATAAAACCCACTATGATAAAATGTAAATGCATAACACGAAAAAAGTAGTATTTAATACGAAGGTAATATTTATAACTAACCCACTGCAGCAGAGGATGCTATAGTTTGTTAAATTACTAAAAGACTAAGAGGTATAGCGCATGGTTTCATGATGGTTTCTCTACAATGTGATATAAAAATCCAGGTTCAAAATAGAGATAAAGCGAGAATGGCTGCACTAACCCACAGGGCTTCGGGAGAGGTTTTTTTGTCGAAAGCTACAGCAGCCTCGAGGAGGTGCAGTGCTGCCTCCTGCATCGTAGGACGGAGACGGGCCTAGAAACGGACCGCAGCACGACCTCAAGACGACAAAGGAACTGACCTGTAGAAACATTCCTGTGGTCTGTTTAAAGTTCAAATCTCTTGTTCAAGCAAAACGATCAGCAGACTCGGTGAGATGATCACTAGTGCGAAATTAATAATCAAAATTAGAACGTATTAAAATGTCAAAATTGAGAAACCTACAGAAGTAAGAAATTAAAGATTATCTGATGGTTGTATGAAATTTTACCCACAGTTTTAGAAACATTTAAGATGGATTTTTACTGTTCGCGAAATGTCAGATTTGCGTACGCACTATTATTATTATTATTATTATTATTATTATTATTATTATTATTATTATTGCTGTTAATAAAATTAATATTACGATTGTATCGATAGGAGTCGTGGAAGGTGGACTTATGACTGAGTTATTATAAAAGATGCGTTTCTATCCAGTTTAGAAGCAGTGAGAAGTCATTAAGTCTGTCTGCTTACCATTTGTTTCAGTGTCCTTGTCTAAAACGTCAAATAATTGAATAGTAAAATCTTTGAAAACGGTTCGGTACATCACGATCTCCCCAGCAGCGCTTAAAACAATGATTTATGTTAATTATCATACATTCACACCGGTATAGTCTGAAAGTTTCGTCATACAATTTTTTTTATCCATTTATCTGTAACAAATTTAAAACTCGAGGAAATGCCATTTTACAAATGTTGTCAGGGAATTTGCCAAATAAATCTTTGCTGTTAAAAATCAACTAGTGCTAAAAAAATTAAGATACGTGGTTAAGCCCGTTTTGATATTCGGGATTTCGTCGTTTCAGATAAGCGGGCTCGTGGTCTGCGTTGGTCTGCTGCATACTACAGACTACCATATCCCAGCTTCAGTAAAGGTGTTGATCTTAGAGGCCTCAACGGCAGTCCAAAAAACGAAAATAAAGTATTCGGCATCTCGGACGGGGACTGACTCTTGATAGAGGTGTCGTGCCAGCAACATCTTGCAAACGTGTGGGATGGAGACGGAAAAACTGGAAGTGGTCCGGAGTTTCTCAGCAGAAGAGTACCGAAATAGTGCTGAACGATATTGAAGGTTCGGGTCTTATAAACATGAATGCGTAAACGTTTTTGAAGTGTTTGGAAAGAGATTAGTGATCAATGATGGTAATATAAAACAATATTAATAAAAATTCTTGTTATTGCCAATCATACCTTAGATTACAACGTAAAATAAAATTATCGAAGTGCGTGGATACGTAAAATGTAACGTTCAATTTATCAGCCTTACTTTTTCTTTTAACCAGTAACCTAGAATTATTTATATCATACATTAAGTGCATAGCATGGTAACATCGTACGAGAATAGAAGAGATTGTGCTTATTAAATTGTGTAGTAATTTGTGCTGTTGGTCAGATCGGTGAGCTGTCAGTTTCGGTGAGCCTTTCTCACAGGGAACGTCACTGTTCTTGCTCTTGCCAATATTCTGTGGCACGTAAACGAAAGGGTCGTAAGCACATTGTTTGGGGCTTCAGCACGTTCAAAAATGACCAAAGCAAGCATCCTTTACTTCCAATTTGAAAAATGAGATTTTAGTGGACTTAAGTTTCAGCAGACAATTTGACAAGGCCGCCAATGGCCTTAAATATGGACGCGCTGATTAATCTTATTAAACAATACTTTTTCATAGTTCTGCCATAATTTTTCTAAATGTAAAAGTTTAGATTTTTGTGGTAAATTTCATTATTTTTTTATCATTTGTAATTTTGTGCTTGAAGTGTACGAAGGTTGTGCAAGAGCATTGTAAAATGGTTTAATTAAGATATTATGATGTAATTTAGTATTAAGATCTGGTGCGAAAATATAAGAGCGTCATAGACCATTTTGGAACCTTTATTCTTTGCAAAGAATACCCAAATACTATCTCCCTAAAGGTATAACAATGTTCCTGACGTCCTACATTTAAATGAAATTTATTGTTGTGTGAATATGGAGAATACAATTTACTTTAGTTTCTTGAAACGTTACTTCAAATTACAAAATTGTGTAAATTACAAAATTGTGTAAATTACAAAATTGTGTAAATTTGCAATTTATTAATATTAATTTATTATAAAGTTCTGAATTTAAATGTTCAATATTTACTTCTACTCAAAACCCAAAAATCTGAACAAATCAAACGGGAATGGAAACCATGGAGGTTAATAGTACTTTAAAGTACACGTATATGGGAAATTCTATCTTTGAGTTATAAATTACACGTAAGTAAACCTTACCAAATTGCATTTGATATTCACGTTAAATAAAAATCAAAGTTGAATTGTGGAGTAGCATGTGAGAACGTAATTTTGGTTCTAAAAATTTTGAATCAATAAAAGTTACGAAATGTAATAAACGGGTAGAGTATTGTGTTGCGATGTAGGTTGAGAAATGTTCAGGAAAGGAAAATTCAATAGGTCTCAGCACTATGGAAGAGGAATTTACATTATCGGCAACGCACGTCGTAGATTAGCAAGGTATATTTTGCGGAGTTCATAAGCAGTTTTTTTTTTTTGTTTTTTTCTGCGCCGCGTGTTACTTAACGCAACTTTCGTGAACTGGATCTACTACATAATTGTGAAGCATTTTTTTTTCAAAAGTTGCCGAAACCCATTTTTGAAGATTTTCTTCGGTCAAGAAATTTAAAAATGTAAGCGTATAGCTGGATGGTGACACGCTTTCTGAGTCCTGCGCAGTTTGAACCGTCCAAATGTGAAGAATATATGCGTTGTAAAGCGAAATTTGGCAAAATATGTCCCGTGGTTTTCAGGTCGTGCTGCCGTCACCTTTCATATTTGATGAAAGCTAAATGAGTCTCTCGATTAAATCCCATAAGTTTCCCTATTAGTTGTATGGTAAAAATATCTCAAGGGCGTCCTTTTGTAAAACAATTTTGTTCTATTATTAAAATATCATAGATATTAACATGCCTTTTATTTAAAATTCGTGCGTAGAGGTTTCTCAACAATACTAGTTAGAATAGAAAGTATTATTGTTCAGTGGACCTAATAAGCCTGCTCCGTGTTTTATAACGGCCTAACAAGCATGTTCCCAGTTCAACGTCTTGTTTCTTGTGGTCTACTGCTCCGTCAGTTACAAATTAGTTAAAATTTCTTATAAAAGAACCTCTACGCACAGCCGTTTTAAATTCATTAAAACATAATAAAAAGGATTAGAAAAAACTTGGAAATTTTGTATACCAACAAGCCAGAAACCCTAAGATTCTTTCTTATGATCTTTTTCAAGCAAATTGTATGGAGCATGGAACACGTTGAAATTGTTGGAATTTAAGAGCTAGGTCATATAACAATTCATTCGATATTCCCCTAGACGATCTTAATGACTTTTGCATAGACTGTCCATGAAATGGGCCCTACGTTTAAGGATGAGGAGACTGAAGTGCAGACGAGGCCAAACGTGCGAGACCAGGCAGTTGGCTTATGCTTTCGTCACTTTACATCTCAATATATTTTCCCCCACTTATCAAACTAGTGTTGCTGTAACAAACGCAAGTGGTCTCGTATCATCTGTAATAGTAGTATAAAATTATTTTTTGTATTCCAGAATTATAAAAGAACCTTTTCTGTTGCAAGAAATCGTCCATAAGGGGGCATTTTACGGCACAAATGATGACGTATTTGATTTTATGTTACGAATAATTGCGTCATCACACATTCAGCCAATCGTAGCGGGAGAAACTGGGGAGGTAGAGCTAAACGGAACAGCCGACCACCGTTTTACTTGCACGACGTCAAATACCCGAGTCATCACAGGGAAGTTGTTTCGCAAAATCAAGCTTGATTTTCTTATAAATATATAATGCTGTTATACAAAAAAATGTATTGTATTTTGCCAAATTTCACTTTACGACGCGCCTATTCAGCCGATTTGAACGATTGATACGGCGTTGGATTCAGAAAGCACTTCGCCATCGCGCTATAAGCCCACATTTCTAAATTTCTTCCCAGAACGCTCCAAAAAAATTAAATAAAAACTTATTTTTCAATTTTTTTCCAAAAAGGCTTCATAGCGTAAATTCCTTATTAAATACAAATCATTTGTCGTTTACTGACTGAAAATCGGACCATTTGTTCAGCCGTTATTAGTAAAGTAATTTTGGCTTATTTTGGTGCTCCAACGTGGTGGCGACAAAGTGAACTGGTGTCGGTATATTCAGCCTTAATTTAATTCGCAGGAAAAGCAGTTCGCAGCGTCGCAGACCCCTTAACACCCAGCTGATAAACGAGGGACAAACTGATAAATATTTCAATACGACAAATCGTAATCATTCAAACAAATCATGCAATAAATAGAGACGCAACAAATTTAAAAAAATACCAGTTATAGGTTAGATATCCCACGCCATTGATTTTGATAATTTAGAGATTATTGACACTAAAAACATAAGATATCCACGATTAGTCTAGGTAACTATTAACACTGAACAGGCATTAAATGCTATGGTTAAATATAACTATTTCACTACTACATACGATAGTGTTTCAACAAACAACACAAGAGTGTATGTCATTCCATAATTACGCAATTTCTCGCAAGAAAAACTATTGTAATCGTGCGGCCGAAAAACTGCGAATTTTCCGATACAAAAACCCGATACACAACGCTGGCACAAAAAGCGTTCAGCCAATTTTCTCCAAAATTGATATTCCCCAATCGTTCTAGCTGATGTCACCGACCCTGGGATTTGAAACTGATATTTTAATTTTGGGTGTTATTTAATAGGAAGCCCCTGGGCTCCAAATTTTTTTGATTAGTTTAATATTAGCTCAATTTTTACAAAATTCGCTAAAAATGTCGTTTTTATTTAAAAAAGGAGTAGTTATGCCTAATGAAATATATACAGGTTTCACTCCAACTACGGTCCACGAGAAAATTGAATAAACTATATAAATAATAATTAATTTAATATTAATTGTAATGTACTATTGAAAATGTCAATATCAATTTAATTTTACTTTCTTGCTTTCTTACTTTTTACTCAATTTGATTTCTTAATAAATTAATGTATTTCTTTTTAAGCAATCCACAAAGATTAATAGAAATTTCGCAACAATGCCGCATCGATATTTGAGAAGCTAATTGTTGATAAGATGATGATAAAATGTTTTATTTAGTTTAGTTGGTGGTGGAGGTGGAGGTGGTGGTGGTGGAACTCTTACGCCGAGCCAATTCTTAGCAGGGTTTTTTTGTAAATTACACCTTAGAGTACCCTGTGAGGTATGTTATAGACCATTTAACATCTGATCTCTAAAAATATTATTGCGTTTTGAATATAAGAAAAACGAAAACACGCTCGGAACTGTTATCTTAAGACGAAAGGCAACTCACGAGTGAGCAGTCAGAATTTTCGTAATTATTTTAAAGTAAGTTGCATGTATTCTAATTACTGTATTGATATTATTAACCAAACAAATGCATAGTTTTGACAATGCTGCGCTAGCAATAGCGCGTAGCTCGCTTCATGGTTGAATTGAGACGTTTTTAAATAATAGCTGAGGTGCTAGTAGCGCAGAAAAGGCAATATTTCAATATTTCCTAGCTGTTTCCAATAACGCGAGAAAGTATGTGCTGTTGTAGCTTTACTAGTTCTATAAAGTGCCTGAAAGGACGTCTCACCCGTCCCTCTTGTCCTCGTCCTTTCCCTCTATTCTTTCCAAAATGTACTAACCCCCTCGTTTCTTCACGGAAAAAAACCACTGTGACATGTCCACGCCCTTTCGTTCAGTTTTCCTGATGTTTTAAGAAAGCGCAGAGGCATCCCTCGTTTTGCTACTGGATTTAAATGTAACTTCGCCATCTGAGCACGTTTTTTTAGTTATGTGTGAAATATTGTTATTCAAATCATAGTTCATGATCACACCAGATTAAGACGATTCTTTCTCGAAACATAAGATAAAGGATTGAGGTAAATCTTTAGCTGATGGCTTTTGCAAATAGTTATCACACGGAGCGGATATTTTCGTACCAATTCTTGGGACCGCTCTTTCTTGTATTAATAATTCAGATTCATATGTAATACGAGTTATGGCACGAATAGCAGAAGTCACGGGACGGTGCACAGATTGCACTTCTCCGCCCAGTTGTGGGCTTCCGCGCCGCCCCAACGAGTCGCCCCGAGTCGCCCGGCGAGTGCGGCGAGGCTGGCCCCGGCTGGCGTGCGGGCCAGGCGCGTTGTTTGGGCGCCCGCAGTGCGTTGACCTCCTGTGCGTGCGAGCACGCACCGCTCTCTGCGGCGGCGCAGCCTCCGTCTCCGCCCCGCCGACTCTCGCTGAGAGGCCCTTTTGATTCGAACCTCGCCTGCGTATCTTGGATTATTCGACTGCTTGACGGGCGTACTGTATGCTGCGTTTGCTGTGTACGTGGAATTGTTTTGTGTACCTGAAACCACTTTTGTTATATTGTTGCCTGGTATTATTATTATTATTATTATTATTATTATTATTATTGTATGTGCCATTTCTGACTCCTCTACACCATCACTCCCGAGGCTCAATTATATTCACTCCCGGAGAGATTAACGTATGCCATTATAGGGATCCGCTTTTTCGGCTGTATCCCTTGGGAAGACAAAGCTGTTAAGCCATGAATTATTAGGTGATAGGTTGATGACAAATGGTGATCAATGATGGTGGTGATGGTGATCAATGGTGATCGTGAGATTTTTGAACCATCCCAGTATTCGCCTGCATGACCGAGAGAAATCACGAAATCCCGGAGAGAATGTCTACCCCCGGGATCGAACCCGGGCCTCCCGATGCCACGATACAAGAAATGTTTACGTCTGATCAATAGCATGGCTCATACAAATGCACAATTGAAGCGCATGAGTGAACTAGTTCGAATCAAATTGAATGTCTTTGGGTCTTTCTTCCTAGGGCTTCGATCCAGCCCTGAGCCGGTTCGCTTTACGTCGCGAAGGGTCGCATCTTCGACCATACACTAGACACCAACACACTATTGGGCATACACTAGACGCCAACACACTCTGATCTGGAGTCCTCCGCGAGGCCCTTCGTGAAAACACTTACGTGAGAGACAAGGGACAAACAACCGTGCTCAAGGCGGGGCTCGAACCCGCGACTCTTCGTACCGAAGCGCTGAGTCGGTACACGCTCTTAGTCACCTCGATATGTCGACATGTCTCTATGTATGTTTTGTAAAATAGTTTCTGTCTAGTGTGAACCAAGGTAGTGTAAACCGCTACTACGCAATCGAGTGTTATAATTTTCACAAAGTTATTGTACACTCTATAACGCCCGATAGAGCAGGCGGAATGTCGAACTCAGATATTTCCGACGGACGGTTGGAGACGTTGGTTCATGCCCAGAGGCTCCGGTGCTGGGTGCTCAGTACGACATACGACGAACGCTTCCCGCTGTACAAAACGCACTACGAAAGGCTGCTTCAGAATGAGTATTACACGTTCGTAGAGAAAGTAGGGAGATGGAAGTTGATAACGTTTGGCCAATTAACGTTTTGGAAAATTTCACTGAAAGGATTCATTGGATTTCATTTGGAAAGTGCCACAAGTGATATTTCTGACATCAACAACTCATTGGTGTTTGACAGGAACAATGACAAGGTCAATAACAGGTTTTTTGGCTCCATTGTAAGGTTTGAATACAAAGATGACTGGAAGTGACTGCTATGTGGTTTTTATGCGTGGGTGGTGCATTATCAGGAACCGATGAGATCACAGCCAAACAATAAAGGCGACACGGAACTCAAAATTATCCTTACCAGTTGGCATGCTTTCCCTAATTGTTCAGCACATGTTCGTGGGCATAAAGCGATATTGTGCGGCTGAGCGGCCTTGCCACGTACCTCGTCGTCGGCCACGTTGACCAGCATGAGCGGCAGGAAGCAGAGCAGGAAGCAGCAGAAGATGGAGAGCATGAGGCGAGTGAGGCGGCTGTCCTCGCGGCGCTGCTGCAGCTGCGCGGGGGTGGCGGCGGCGGCGGGCGCGGACGCGGGCGCGGGCGCGGAGCCGGTCACGGGGCGAGGCGCGCAGCCGTTCGTGGAGGCGGGGACACTGGGGGCCCTGCAACACAACTCACTGCAAGGAGAGGCTATTCAAAATAACACGTACACCGGAAACATAAACTCATGGTTCAATTTTAACAACAAAGATATTCAAATTTGGCCGTTTTGAAAAAATGTTGCGTGGAAGATGAGATCATTTACCAAGTTCTGGAGAACATTTACTTGGAAATTTGATAAAATTGCGAAAATTGGTAACATTTAAATAATGAAACCTTGGAACGTTTTTAATCTCTTGTGAAAAGTAGCCATTTTTTAAGTTATGGATGTTGAACATTTAACCATCATTATTGTATTAATTAAACTATGAGTTGCAGAAAAACTGCGAAAAGAGGATAATGCGCCACACAGGTGTTAACTCGCCCAACTCTCCAAATATCTACTCGTAATTTAGGTATCACTATTCTAAGCCATCTTATTTGGTTTTCTAACCCCATTTTCTATTTTGGGGTTCTTGTGTCATTTTTACCGTTACTGGGTTTGGGTATTGCATTCGCGCTATAAGAATAGGGCTCGGCGTGAGTGCAGTTGTAGCATCTCAGGTGCCTCAATACCTTTCTCTGTAAGGATATTATAAATGACGTGAGGAAGTGGAAGTATGGTTTCGTCAGTAGAGTATTTTTTGGTAGAGAATTTGATAGTTGCGATCTACCTCAAAAATACATGGACATTTACCTCAATTCTCTTCTAATTTCAAATACTTGTAGTTTGTACTTGCAGTTAGAACTTGTAATGTTCGCAGTCTTTTCATCTGATGAAGGACCATCTCTTTAATTTTAGTTCTGTTATTATTAATATTAATATTATTATTAAGATAAAAGATTGTGTGTGAAAGAATATCAATATTTAAGAAAAATATTTTTATTATGAGAATATTAATGCATATTTCATTCAAAATTTAAAAAAATAAGAAACACTTTCATTCTGAAAGTCGGACGCACGCGTCTGGTTGAGACGCGTATTAAAATATTTCATTCAATATAACGTTGCTGTGTAAGAGGACCAGGAAATGTGCATTTTGCTGCCTGCGAGGGCATAGGGAGCGTCAGGGACACGGAGGCATGAAGGTCTATTGTCTTGACAGGGGTGCGCCCCCGGCCGCATCCGCTGACTCACCGGGAAATACGGACGCTGTTGTTTCCTAACCCGGCAATTCAGCTAAACCTGTTCTCAACTTGGGTGACGTTTGAGTTCCAAAGGAATTTGGCGGGACTCAAACGGCCAACCATGACAGTGCGATTGAGCGGAAAAATCTGCGTGACGCGCGCCCGCCAATCGCGGAAAACGATGCGGGGGAGAGTCACGTGACCCGCGAAACTGAAGAGGCAGCTGCGACGCGCAAGCTTGGGCATTCCGATAGAGTACGCGACATCGAGTGCCTTTCCGATGTAGGGACGAGGGCGAGTTCTTTGGCTTACGGAGGGACGCCAGTGAATCAATTACCGCATCGCCGCCGCGCTGTCTTACGAATGCATCAACGCCACATCGCGTGCAGCCTTTAGGACCGCCGATTCAGGACGAACGCCACGGGCCATGACTGTGGGTGCCCGAACGCGAGTCTAGGATTGACGACAGGTCGAGGCGCGACCACCGTAGCCGCGAACCGCGCTGCCGATGCCCGAACCCGTGAACGAAACCACGCCGCTTGTCGCAGCAGCCGTTGCCCGACCGCCCTCCCGCCTGACCGCACGGCGCCAAGCACCAGGACGAAGGACTACCGCTACCGTAACCGGGGTCGTGTAACCGGGAAGGGCACCACTCTGCTTCCAACAGGATAAACTCTGGCCCGTACAACCGAATAAGATAAGTTAATTGTAAGATAGTTTTAAGGAAAAATTATACCGGGAGGTTTCACCTCATGCAAAGGGAACATTAAATCCAACTTTGAAAATACCGTATGTTTCAATGCAGTATTTAAACGAAAATTAACCCTATCACTCATTGCCTCCCTTGAAAGAGTGTACGGACTGAGCAGCCGGGGACACACTAGATCGCCGTAACTAGGTAATCAGATGAGTCGGGGCCCAGCAGGGTGTGTGGTTACAATATATGGACACTCACAAGAGTATTTAATTTCTAACAGAGCTATCGGCGGTATTTTCTTTGTTGAGGAGTGCGCGTGTGGGTGTGTGTGTGTGTACCTGTGCGCCCGGAGCGCGCGTCGGCTGCTGCGCACGCGCCAGTAGATGCAGGAGTAGGAGGCCACGATGACGGCGCACGGCAGCAGGAAGGCGACGACGAACAGCAGTTTCTTGGGCGACGGCCCGCCGCCCGCCCGCGGCAGCACGGTGCAGGAGAAGGTGCGCGCGTGCAGGCCCAGCCGCCCCCACACGCCCGCCAGCGGCAGCAGCATGGGCGCGAAGCCCAGCAGCCACGCGGCGGCGGCCAGCAGCGCGGCGCGCGGCGCTCGGAACACGCGCTCGTACTGCGCGCGGCACGCCACCAGCACCAGCCTGCGCGCACACGCCCCGCACAGGGAATGAACCACCAGCACCAGCCAGCCCGCGGACATGCAAGGATGCAAGACTCATGCATGTGCACGCCAACAGCACCAGCATCTGTTCACACACACTCACACGCGCCAGGCGTGGGGGATGGCGTGCATGAGGGCGAGGGCGAGGGCCAGGGGGGCGTACCTGGTGAGCGTGATGGCGACCATGCTGAGCAGCGACGCGGCCACGTTGCCGTAGAAGAAGAAGGCGAAGAGGCTGCAGAGCGCGTCGCCCAGGCGCCAGGCGCGCTGGGCGTAGCGCGCGGCGGTGAGCGGCAGGTTGACGGCGCAGAAGAGGAGGTCGGAGGCGCACAGCCCCAGCACGAAGGCCGTGGTGGCGTGGCGGCGCAGGCGGCCGCAGCGCAGCAGGGCCAGCGCCGTCGCCGCGTTCCCTGCGCCAAGCCACGCACCTCTCCCTCAACATGCGGCCGCCTCCACTATGTTGCCTAGCTATCACATGCAAATGTCACGTATGTTACTCCATCGCACGAAATTCCCCACTACATTCTCATTGCATAATAATGATGATTAGAGATACCCTACTGCATTTGAAGTAGCTCATATTTAATATGAAGCACCTTCGTATTTGTATAGATGGACGACGCACACACGTTATTACAGATAAATGAAACAAACTTCTAGGATTTTGTGGGTCGATGGTAATTACTTTTGTCAATGACAACAGAGTCGAAATTCCGTATAACATAAATGATTAATGTGCCGTTTGCCCCTGTAGGCAACCGAGCACACACCAGTGTTTTGCATTTGTTATGACATTGTAAAAGGTATTTAATGTACCTCTCAAATATCAGTGAATAACAAATACGAAACTACGTACCCGGAACAAATAATAAGAATATTGTGACTAGTGGTAGGCAATTGACTCAACTGTGGTTGTAGTGGTTGCCAAGGCTAACCGCTCAACCGAAATTCAACATTTTTTTTAGGTTTACGCAATTTAAGCAAAATAATTTCCCTCCATTTATCGCATCAGATTCCAAAGTAGTATTTCCACTATAAATAAGTATACTTTTACGTTTAACGATATTTTTTTATTATATCCAAAATATTTGTGGGGTGAGGCTGAAGTGAAATTTCCTCCATCCGAAACTCGTCCATCCTCCCTGGTGGGGATTGGGGAATCGAGAACAAAGTCCATGCAGTCGCAACCTCGTGAGGCAAACGACTGGACAAAGAAAGTGAACACTGATACTGATATTTTCATTAATTAATTTACCTTCTTTTCCAATTAAACGGAGGCACAACGATAAGGAAGTTAGTAAAGTAGGTAAATAATTGTTTCCAAGTATAAGAAATAGAATTGTTAAAAAATTTAGTCATAGATGAGATCGTTGCATTTTCATTTCAACAACATACATTCATTCGAAAGGCTCACACCACTTTGCAATATTTAATGCTACCGTTGGCAATTGCTGTCATGTTATTGCAATGAGGAACGTCAGTATGTAACGTTGAATGTGACTTGGTCGGAACAGCGTTATGATGTGAAAACAATCGTTGTCGTGTAAGCAATGCTTGCGATTTCGTCGCATTGGGCTTCTGGAAAAGACGCCCTGCCACACCCCACATAGGGAGGCGCTCCAGCATTTGACACGGACCAGAAGTCTTGCCACATTGAGGACGGCCGCGGATGGCACGTGCTCTAATTCCCAAATCAAAGATGACGACAGAAGAAAGCTTTCACAGGAGGGTTTTACACCTTCAAACAGACTGATGAACGAACCACCCACAGGATGCTCCTTTTGGCGGAGATTAAAAGTATTCGAGGTGCATTCGAACTGTGTTGGCTGAAAATTTCCCCAGGATATTTCGACATCAGGAAGGAGCCATTGTGTACAGTACTCTTTCAGACAAGGAACATTCACAGAAATGAGAATTTAGATCAGAAGATACTTTCTTAATTGAATTACAGGGACCTTCCAAATTGATAGCGTGTGATGAGCGCTGGAGACCATTTCAATGCGGTGTAGATGCCATTTGTTTACACACGTATGTGCAAATGTGATTTGCAAGTTGCGAGTAGATAATAAACGAATCGCTCTAAGCAGATTGCTTCAGTCCACCATACCTAGTTTTGAGAAAACTTAAAAATACACTCTGTGAATTGTATTATGCGTTGAAAGCTAATGAAAAAAATCAGAGCTTTTATTGACTGATTACGAATGTCCTTACAGGATTTGTATGCGTGGGAACTATTGACATTATAAAATAGGTTTTTGTTTTGGACTGATGCACTTTCTGCGTAGACCAACATATATTTTTACATTGCTAGTAAGCTAATTTTTGTGTAACTATGATTTATTACTTCGATGTAATGCTTATAGTTCATTAATGTCATATAAATCATGCTTAAGGTTCATTAGATAAGGTAAGACGGATTTTTAAAGAATATTTATTAAGAAAATAACTGAGAACAAAAAATACGAAACATCATTTCGAGTTCCTTTAGTCATCCTGCTCATGAGGGTAAGCTAGTAATATAATTTATTTTTGTTGCTGTAAAGGGAAATTTCCCCTTGAAGTAAGCATATTTTGGTGGAAAAGCAAAATTTGATATATGCCCAGGTTGAGAAAGACAGAATGGCATCTCTCAATACCATCAATAAACTGGGATGTGATCCACAGAGCAGACAACTACGAAAACTGGATCACTCTCCTAATATCAAAATTAACTTTCGCGTCTTTTCGGTGCAGTTTCTTCTGATATGCAGTTTCTTTAATAAATATTTGGCCATCAGTTCCTGGAATGCAAAATGTTTCCAGTTTTCACTTCAGTTTCTTCAAATTTTACAATGTGCTATTTTCTTTGATCAGTTTGTTTAATTCATCCATAGAGTTCAGCCGTGTATACCTTCTAACAGTTCGTATAAATGCAGCAAAAGCCCTGTCGCAGGGCAGAAAAGAACTTCTTCTGACAGGAAATAATTGCTCGATTTTTTTAAAATGTGCCAGTGTGTGTGATGAATAGAAGCAGCTTTGCAAAGATGTGGTAGTAATTTTTGCCTTACAGATGTAGGAGGAAGAACTTTAGCCTTCGACTAATTACTATTTGCATATAACAATGAATTAGAAGCTTGTTTTCATCTTTCTAAGCACTGGACTGAATACCTTTGTAGCCAGAATGATGGAAACACCCATCAAGATATGATTTCCATATAAATATCAATTTGCGAAATTTGTGACTGAATACCTTCCTGATTCAAGCGATTCAAATATATTTGTAACATACGATTGTATCGTGACCTTTCAAAATTATGATTATAATTTCTTTCCAGATACGCAGTATTCTGTAAAATGTAGTTGATATGACTCTCGGTGACCTATGCAGCATTATGGAGCTGCGTTTCTTCATACGATTTCATGGGAGAGATACTCTTATGATCTCATTTAAGACTATTTCTTCGAAAAATGCGAATGTATGAAAACAAACAAAAAAAAAAGTATCAGAGCGGATATTGAGATCAAAGGTCAAAGATATGAACGGTCATGTTAATCTGCATTAGTTATGAAGCCCCATTTGAGCCATATTTAAGAAGTGCCTGTTTTCCTATACTTTCTTTTTTGCACAGTTCCTTCTGGTCTACAAAAGACATTGTTTCGTAACTTCGGTTCTTTCATTAGTTATATATCTATAAAAATGCTATCGATGATATTTTTTTAGACAGTTGTCGATTATAAATTGAAACTTTCATTTGTTTATCATTTTCTAATGCAATTGGAATTTATTACAAATATATAAAGAATGTGAGTTCTACATAATAAATAAATAAATAAATAAATAAATAAATAAATAAATAAATAAATAAATAAATAAATAAATAAAATAAATAAATAAAATTAAATAAAATTTGAAAAAGTGGGAGATTAGCAATATTGGAAAAATAGACATTTTCGTTTCCGAGTAATAGAAAACCTATTTGCATCGGTAAACGAATTGCAAGTATGATTTTTCTGCATTGCTAACAAAATAGTATCTCGCCCTTACCTCTACACTTACCATTACTAACAAAAGAAGAGTTCAACAAATCGTGCGCATTGTGAAGCTACATTTTCGTCCAGAAGTAAAACAAGGGGCCATCTCAGCATTTGCTCAAAGGATCAGGGAAATTGGACAAAAGCCTGATCGAGATGGGGGTCATTGACCTGGAATCTGAAGTAATTATTTGTTACAAACATATAAGCCGATTAAAAAAATATACAATACAAATGTTAACTAATTAATTATGTATCACTGTTTGGATAAAATAAACATTATTTTTCGTTTTGATAATCAGTATAGTATCAAATTGTACAGAAAGAGTTATGCAACACAAAATATTTTACTTTTACTTAAATTTGTGAACCGATTTTATGTCGTCTGGCGGTTATGCGTTGTAAAGTAACGTACATGCACGTTTGTGGATTTCTGATAGTCACTTAGAATAGAATACATAGAGTCCGTTAATAGGGTATGCTGCGTGTCTTGCAGGCTCATCTCCAGTGAACTAGGCAGAGAGGATCTCGGCTGGACCGCTTATCTCCCACACGCAAAGCCATCTCAAAGCAAAAGGAGCGGCTCAAGATGTGCAGCATGACGCAACTCTCCCCCTGCAACTTGCGCGTTCCAGAAAAGAGAGTGAATATTTGAATTGAGAAGACCGGCTGATGTAGCTCAGAGCCGACAATGACCATAAATCTGCAGTGGCTCAGATCGGGATGTCTCAGGGCTCGAATCCGGGAGGTGACAAATTTCCGACGTTGGCTAGATAACTAGGTGGAATTTTGCCGTTGTCTAGAGGAGTATTCTAGCGCCCGGATGCTCCGGTCGGTAGTTTTGCGTGGTTTTTCCTTTCAATACCAGGCAAATGCTTGGGGAGTACCCCCAGAAAAGGGCCGCGGTCCGCGGCGATCTTCCCTTCTTCTTCCTTGTCCTTTCCTCTTAAATACATACATTCTCTCTGACATGCACTATACTACCATACATGCCAGTTGAAAGTTTAGAGCTGGTCTCCGGAGGTTCGCTGGCCTGCAGACCTCTGGGAGATACGTACAGAGGGAAATCACACCCAAGACGTGTAGTTCAGCGACGAATCTCACCTCCTCTTTCCGTGACAAAATAGTCAAGACACTAATGAGTGCAATAATCATAGCAATTCACAAGACGGGAAACATCGATATTGAATTGAGAAGTACCTCACATTGTGCGTTTGGATCACATTGGTACTTCTTCGTTTTTGTTCTGTCTCACAAGGTAAAAGAATCTAAAGTATTTAATATTCCTAGTTCTTATTAGATTTGTGGGAATAAATTCAATTTGCCGGCACCATTAAAGTGTAATCGATAATGTGAAACGACCGTAAACAAATTATATATATTGCACGTTCACGTATTAGTACGTGTGTGTGTGGTAGTGCCGAAGCAGAGACAATATCCATGTTGAACCACGTGCTCGCTTGCAGCAGACAAAAGTCACAAAACCACTGATTCGGACGCAATCAGGACGCATGGGCAATGGAATAACTGCTAGCTTTAATAAGGAGAGGCTTACAAGAATCACGTGCGTGGAACATGCTTATCATTCATTCAATTTTATTTTGTAATCAAAATGTCTGGGAGCTATTTAGAATGTTTCCTCGGAATATTCTGCCAGGCGAAATGAACATTGGCGAAATATACACGAGCAGTATGGAGGCTGATTGGGTTTGAAAGAATTCTGAACGCGTACCATAATGAACTTAATGTTGTGTTCCATTTATTTAAATGGATCTTCCATTTGCAGTTTAACTGAATTGAGAGACCTAAAAATTTTGTTACCTTATTATCACACTTACGTTTATATTCAATTGAGTGTAAAATTGTTTATTTGAAATGGAAAACTGCATTGAAACTATTTTACTTACTTACTTACTTACTACTTTACTATAACTAAATTACTACTTAATTTGTTATTACTAAAGCAATTTGAAATATCCGATATTGTAGTCTTTACTGTTTCTTTATTGTAAACAATTGTATACGTATCAACAGCAAAGAATTGTTCTTCGGTTTTGAATAGGTTTGTGTTATTATTATGTAATATAACCGAAAGAAACACGATATCACTGGTTTTCGTAACATTTGATTCAGAATATAAGATACGGTGTACTTTGAAAAGGGGTATAGTTATTGGAAAAGTGTTTAAAATTCCCTTCATTAACATGATTTCTTGTAAAATAACAAAGTGTGTAGCATAAATCCGAGAACTCGGCCCGGTAAGTAAGACACTAAAGCCTCTCTTGCTGGACAAGAGCAGCGTGGAGCGTTTGAAGGGCCTTTTTCGAAAGCGTCCGTCGCTCCCAGAGGCGCTGAAGGAGCGCAGCCGCCGGCAGACGCAAAGGCCACGCGTCGCAAAAAACGCCCGGCTCCGCCTCGCCTTCCGGCGGACGTGCAGCAGCCAGCGCCCGGAGCCGCGCCGCGCATTTACGCTTAAGTTGGCAATGAAGAGTGGTACATTGGTGGCAGAAAGTATTCACTTTACATGCATTAAGCTTACATTAACTAACAACAATCTGCAAAAGACTAGTTGATTACACACAATAATTAATAATAAATAGTACATAATTTCACTGCGAAAGCCTTGCTTCACTTCACTCCACTTCGCTTAACTGCACTGCACACTTGACTGTATCGCTTTTCTTGCGTCATGTACCTCCAAATCCGCGAGTACACCTTCACATCGTCCAAAATCCTCGAAATACAACAAAAAAAAACTTAAATATTTTCATTACTTGTGCGTGGAAACTAACACTTTCCTTCCTTGCGAATTGACTCGGAAGTCTTTCTGTGTGACACGCATACGGCTTTATAAAGCGGTTGGCTTCGTTACACAAGTGCTGCACAGGAAACAAAACGCTGGAGGTAGGAATCAATACGACTGCGCTTGCATTTTGAAAAGAATTCAAAGATATTTCGTTGCATTCGACAAAAAAAAAAGTACAAAACTTATACGACAATGAGCTTTAAGGTATTCGTTTGAAAATGCCGGGCTCTGCCCCTCTCGTCGCCATTTGTGACCCAAAGAGTAATTGTTTGTGCTAGTAATGTACAGTGCCGGCGATGCGCTTGGACAGAACAAACGAACGCCCCGGGCGCCGCAAGTCCAGGGTGACTGGCGATGCGACTGATGGAACAAAATCAGAAACATTGAAGAAGAAAGAACTGGAGAAAATCGTTATCGTAAGTCGCGGTACAGTAGTCTGATATTTCATGAAATTTTCAATCAATTTTTTACCTTGAATAGATATAGTCATTACTTTTAAGATAGTACTCTATGAAATGACGCTAACATTAAATGAGTCAAATGACGCTAACATTAAAATAAGTTCCACCGAAATCCATATTTAATATATCATGTATTTAACAAGTGCTTTTATTAAACACTAAGTAAACACATCGTTTTTAGCGTTTTAAGCTGACGGTGGCAATGGTATTATTTGATCACTAAATACTTTTACTTAAAACTATTATTTAAAATATATTTCCAAAAACTTTTTCTAGCGTAAACATTGTAGTTTTTCATATTTGTGAAGATAAAATAAGTCACATAATTTAGTGATGCTGCTTTAGTCTTTCAAGTTTTTCGGAGTCTTCCTTTCAACATTGCTCTGGACCCAAAATACTGACCAACCGGCTTGACCGGTTCTGGTAATGTAAATGTCTATTTTGTTCTCCTTGCTCTCCTCTTAACGCATTGGCTATTTGATTATGCGAGCCGTACTGAACAACGACCATTGGAATGAAGGTGATTCATGCTTCCCTCGTCCATAGAGGCGATGGTTTGACGTCGCTTTGCACTGCATGAAGGGTGAGTACGATCATTACGTTCAACTGATGAGCCATATCTTTGTAATTTTCCAATCCTATGAGGTGAATAAACTAACGTTTAATTATGTAGTATACTGCAACCTAGCGACTTTCTGATTGAAATCACTTGTTCGAAGACAGACCTTACAATTAATACTTATAAGAACGCTGATAAAGTAGTTACCTTCTAATAATTAAGGAAAACGATATTGTCAGGAATCAATATACATTTACTCTGAAGATCTTTTCGATCGCGTAGCGACCATCATTAGAGCTAATATGAAAATCACAGGAATTATTTGATAATAGCATCCAATACATGGAATATAAAATGAAGAATAATTTGGAATGTTTTTCATTTTGAAGTATTCGGAAAAATTTTGGTAACCAGAAAACCATGACATTTTATCGGAATTTTTTAGTGTTTGCGTAATAAATTTTAAATGGTTGATATGCAAAAATTGTTACGTACGATTTTAAAGTTCATGCAAGTTTTTAAAAAGAGTATAGGCGAATAAGGCGGTGAAAAGTGCCCACAAACCAAATTGATAATCACGATTCTCATATGAAAGAGAATTAAAAAAAATGTCGTAGATCCCCACAAAATCAGCCTCCTAAAGCTATCTATTGCAGACGTACGACGATAATTTTTTCCATGTTTTATTTTTTCTAATCTTCTATTGTATGTATCTTGCTAAAAAATCCAGAGACGAGGGAAAATAGATGAATTTGATAGTAATTTGTCAAATAATTTTGACGCCAAATTTAAATAGAAACAAATTTAAATGGATTTTCGCCGTGATAACGTTACAGTACTGTCTCAGCGTTTTCCCTAGAATGTGTCTCATAATATTATATAACATACATTTTTTAAATATTTTTAAACAATGTGGACGATAGTAAAAAAAATTTAAAAATTTGAAATTTGCACCAAAATGTGATTGGAATAAACTTTTTTACCAATATTTAAACAAACATTCAATCACGACATACGATCTTGAAATTGTGTAGGTGTTACATCGAATTTGTACCAAACCGAATCGGAATATGAATGGCGGAAAGAGGTGGGTTGGCTCTTGCACACCTGACTTCAGCCAATGAGCATCAAGCACCATTATGCGTCGTAATATTGGCAGGGATCTTAATAAACAGATAAGCAATTTTTAATATTGCATCTTTTATTTCACTTATTGTCACTTAGTGCCATTTTTAAAATGTTTCTCACTACGTGATCTTTCTTATTGAAGAAGTCAGTGATAATGATTAATTGTCTATGTTTGTCTAATTGTCAATGATTAATAAATCTTCAACTGAGTAATTTGATTTACATTAGAAACAATATATAAATGTAAAAAAAGATATTTGTTGATTTTATTTCGATATTATAAATACTTTCCCCATGAAAACAAACATTTGTTAGCAAAAAAGTTATAAATCGTTCTGGTAAATGAGACTTTTCAATAATTTAAATATTAATTATTTAAAAATTGGTGGCAACTTTCATCTAATCACAGATTGGTGCGCATTTCAAATTTTTAAACTAATAAAATGGTTTTCATTTTTTCCAACCTAGTCCACGTCATTTAAACATTTGAAAAAATATATGATATAGAACGTTAAAAGACACATTCTATGGGGGACTGAAACAGTATTCTAAGGTTCTAATCAATTTAAAAAATTTAGCTATTTTTTCTTTCTTAATTTGGCGTCAAAACTATTTGACAAAAATACTATCAAATTCAATTATTTTCCCAGTCTTTGAATTTCTTTGAAACTGTTACTTGCAAAGAAGCTGAGAAAGAAGTAAACACAAAAAACACGTTTCTCGTTGTATCTCTGCAACAGATTGCCTTAAGAGGCTGATTTTGTGGACACCTATAGCACTTTTTATTTTCTTCCATACGAGCATCGCGATGGTTTGGGAGACTTTTCCACTGCATTATTTGGCTATTCCCTTTGCTATGTAAAGTATTTACCTTCATCCAATAGTAAGAGAGCCACGAGAATTTAAAACTTCACTAAATTTTCCTTTTCATTCTGAATTGGTATCAAATTACTAATGATATATCCAATGTAGTACTCTTTGGTTTCCTGAGATCTTAAATATCGGTCACACCGTATTCCCTTTATCGCTCGTTTCCCTTTCGACACTTTCCGTTCGGGAGGTTCGCAATAAATAACGTAATCAATAAAAATGTTTAGTATGAGTGGCGGGAGTGTGTTTTAGATGTGAGGAGAGTTTGTCAGAATGTGAAGTGACTGAAGTGAAGAACAGCATCAAGTCAAATCAAACATTATTCTTTTGGGAGGACGAGACTGTACCTGGGCCTTGCCATTCGAAGTATATTGATACGAAATTGATTTCTGAATTACACGGAAAGTTAGCGAAATTAGCCACGTTAATCAACGGCACTTAAATCACACACTATGTAGTTCAATTTCAAAGCCCACTGCTTTCTGTGTGTGGAGAAGAATATAACTAAATTTATGATGTGACAGAAAAATTCTGAAAGTTATGAAATTTTCCTTGAAACTATCTATATATCCAATGCAGCTGAAAGCAGTAAGTATTAATCTGGACCGCAAATTACACGCATTGCTTACGAGAACTTTGTCACAGGAGAACCTCGATCGTAATTTGGAGATTTTTGACAACATTCCTCTCTTGTCATGGAACACATTAAGATCATCCAACGTGTTCATATTATAATCTGTGTTGTCAAACATGAACTAAGAGAAACCTTCATAATTAACTTTTGGTTCTTTGTTTAACAGAATGTAGGACGTGTAATAAAGTTTAAAAGTACAATGAAGGGAATGTAGCAACAGACAGATACCAACGAGTTTTGTCCTCTCTAATTCGATGATCTGTGCTGCAGCGGTTGACTCATCATTTGATTCCAGCTCGAGAAGCCGAGCGGGGCGGATCTGCTCACGAGCACTCCACATACCCGACAGCGTGCTGTAGTCTTCACTGCTATAATGTTGCAATTACACCTAGTGTCTTTACAAACAAACAAGAGAAATGTTGTGGTTGCTAATGACCTAGTTGTTCATGCGATATTAAATAACAAATAAAAGCAAAATTTTATGACATATGCCATCCACTTATTCACAGGGCAGACAATTATTGGAGGCCTTCACACACTTCACTATGCAGACAACATCAACGGAGAATGGCAACCGGTGTTGAGGCTTCTTGGGAAACCACCGTGGCAATGGGCACTAGCAACGCAGCCACGCCAGTTCCACCGCGCCACGCAGTAACCTAGCCTTCATTCAACGCAACTCGTTCTTCGGAGCTGTACCTCCCACTCCTCACCAACAAAACAAAAGGTCAGCCAGTGACAGTGACAGTGAAAGTGAAACCGAAAACACAAAAACGCTTCGCTCAAGTAAATATTCAAGTGAAATTTCAAAATCGTCCGCTGCTTATGTATAGAAAGTGCCCCTACAAAATAGATTCGGAGAAATTGGTGGTCTGAAGACTAGGTGCGAGCAATAAGTTTTCATATCTCAAGGAAAAGTGCAACGACCAAATAATCCCAGCGAATTCCACTCATTCATGTAGGTAATAACCCTAACGTCAGCAACTTCATAACTGAACTCCAAACTAAAGTTAGCAACAATTTCGTAACCGACGACAAAAAAATACAATTAAAATAAACTCAGGCTCTGCAACATACATATTGTGACGTCATGGATACTCACAGCGACCACAGACACAGAGCTTTCGTACAACAATATATTTATTAACAAAGAAAACAAAACAAATATATACACTTAATATCCTACTTACACCCTAGCTCTGATAGACCTACTATCCCCTGATTGCGGGAGCGATCCAAACCCGATTGAAGATGATTAGATTGTGGCATTCGCCACTCCTACTTTTGAAGCGCGCACAAAGCCTAGCTTCCGTGACCGGATGTCACGCTGGGACACAAAGTCCGTTCTAGCGCACCAACGGCTGGTTTGCCTCGATCGCAGGAGCGATCTTATCCGATTGAGAATCGGCGTGAATCGTGGCACTCAACCACTCTTCACCTCGGAGCACGCACACAGCATCGCTCCCCCGTGACCGCAGTCACCCAAGGACGTAAAGTCCGCAGGCTTCGTCAACTAGTGACTCGAGCCTCGCGAGCCGGGCTCGCATATGCACCGTCGTGGCGCCAAGTTTTGTGCACACGCACGAGGTTCTCCCGCTGTCTCCAGAACCTACCCACTGGCTCTGTACACTCTGTTATATAGGCGAGGCCCACGTGACCTACTACGTCACGCCACCCCCTCGCTTGTTATAACAGTGAAAAGTTTCTATAGGCCGGATACTCCCAAAGCCTTGTGTCTCCCGTTTCCGCGTTCTTCTCTTTACGGAAAAACCCTTCTTCCTGTGGCGAGGCTAATCCTCTTCCAAGCGTCCCCAAATAGATGCCATGAGGCACGCTGGCTAATACGTTACAATATTTTAAAATACTTAATGCAATCACAAAGACGCTTTCACGCCTATAAGAATCCCGTTAATAATAAATTATCAGTCTTTTTTAAAATATATTCCAACAATTTTCAATGTCGATGTAAAAGAAGACATACAATCACAACACCCTTCAATAATAAAAGTCACATGGTTGAACAAGGACAATAAACCAATCCCTGTTGTAGCAGTAAATTTAGTGGCGCAGAACCCATTGAATCAACACAAACAATAAACAATTTTCAATCACAATCATTGCAAAATAAGAAGAAAACCTCAAGGTCCAATATAGTATCACAGGTGCCTACACTGTGGTCACAATAATAATAACTTTATTCAATATTCACTGCTCATTTTGCGCAGGTAACCATTAAACAGTGCCATTTACATGTGCCCGCAAGAACGAAGGTTGAGTGTGCATCAGCCGCAACGGAAAACATAAAGCATACACAGAGACCATTCACGCACATATTACAAGGAAATAAGTGATACAAAATTCCACTACAAGCTAGGAATAATATAAATGCATATCACCATACCTCTACACCCCCTCCCTCCTCTCAGTCGCTTTCAGACTTCCCAAACAAACTAATTCGATCAATAATTTTACTCATCTCAAATTCCCAAAATCTAAACCATGCAATGATTCTAAACAATAATAATTCAAACTATCCACTCTTAAACACAATTACTAAGTAACATGACGCTAAACATTACTAACGAATTTATCAGCAATCTCGTTATTGCCAAAGAATGTACATATTCTGTTGTTAGCGATACGAATCATGAATCATATGTCATTAGCATTCATTATCGTGACAACTTTACTAATATAGTCTTTGACAGTTAGTCCCTCTTGTGATTCTACAGAAGGTTCAAAAAGTCTCTCCGCAGTGGCCGTCTCCGCACTCCCCCATCCTGTATGCGGAAACAGCAACATCGCGGCCTTCATCAGAGCGACGGCCTTTGAGAGAAGAGTTGAAATAAAAATACGAGATTCTTCGTATCTGAGTGACACATTCAGTTTGACTATGTAAAAGTTGTTTGTTGTGAGTCAGTATAACTGTTAGAATGCTGGCACTGGAAGAACGTGTATTTTGGGGGAACATGTGTATGGAGCAAATAATAAGAACACGGATGATGTGGAACAAATGTTCGTGTTCGGAAACAGCATAATTTCGACCGGGCTGTGGCCGCCAAGATCACGCCTCCTCATTTCTTTTTCTAGTAAGCAGCTAAAAGAAATGTCTACAAAACTCGTCCCAAGACCATGAGGAAATAAAAGATTCAATATCTTTTTATGTAATGTCCATATCTCGAGAAACTTCAAAAAGATTTTTCGATAAGAAATATAAAAGAGTTAAGCTTTGCTTTCAAAATTCTGATAAATATTGTCAACACAAGATAATTATGAAAGTAAAAAGAATATATTCCTTACTTGAAATGCTTTTTTAAATTTTAGCGTCCCTTTTCCCCAATGCATTTCATTTTCACATCACGCGCTTTGTTGCTGTTGCGTAACGGGCCAGGGCGATGCCTCCGTCGCTGCTCCAGCCCGCAATGTTGCCGTAGTCACAAGTATACATGATATGTTATTAGTCGCCTCAGCAGCTATCTCCCAGTAGGTTTATTTTGACAATAGGATACTGTGAATGTAATAAACACTTCACTTTTCAGTTGTAACCTCCAACACTTTCACTCGGGAATACAAGACCGACGCTCTTTACCACAACTGCACTTGACGGTGTCTCGCTGCAAACTGAACAAATCAAATACTCCACCAAAATTACTTAATAAACACGCGGAATTGTAGCGATAGCCGTTCCTACTGTAATAAATAACAGCGTATTTTGTACAATTGTAGCCAATTGTATATATTACCCCAACTTTGAAAATAAAGAATATCAATTTTAGAAACCTTATTCAACTTTCCTACGACATCTTACTAATTGGGTATTTCAACACATATTGCACCGCAACGTGACCCAACCCCCTACTTTAACTGAGGCAGAGTAAATTGCAACCAATTCTATAAAACCATAAGTGCAAAAATACGCTACATCAAAGCACTCAATAACCCCAGGTAAAATTAGATAGATACATTTATTCTGCAAATAGTTAGCAAAAAATGGTGGCTGAATTTCATAATAATAATACAAAATAATGCAACAATAATAATTATAATAATACAATTATAATAATAACAATAATAATAACAACAACAACAATAATAATAACAATAACAATAATAATAACAAAAACAATAATAATATTACTATTAAAGTTAAGTAATCACATAAAATCAGTTATCAATAAAAATAAAACATGCAAAGCACAGTAAAAAAAGCTATTGCGTCAATTATGGGTACGTCATATCTTATTGTCGTTTCGCACTTCACTACACTAAGAGCATCTTTCTGTAAGGGCCCCAGCAAGCGACACCGTAGTCCAATATAGGGCGAATAGAACATGTGTAGGCTAATACTTTTGCATTTGGCCGGTGAAATGTTCACGTTTTTGCAGCACATGCTAATCCCGGCTGAGGTTTGAATATAAGAGAACTCCTAAGTACTTAGAGCAATACACCAGAGGTATTATGTCTGATTGAGAGTTCTACAAAACATATTGACTTGGCTTCCAGAACAATTGGCTTTCAGTTGTTTTGTTTTTTTTGGAAGATTTCCCAGTATTCTATTTTGCTCGCAAATAAATAAGATCGCTGGTGAGGCAGATACCTTCTAATAATTAAATAAATAAAAGGTGTTCTCTGGTTTCAAATACAAGTATGTATATATTTAAACTGGTTTAAGTATAAATATTTTTTTTGATTCAAGACAACACTTTTATTTATTGATGTGCTTGCAAACGTTCGACATCCATGTTTAATTTAATAACACGATAGAGTGCAATATTCTCCATCAAGTCCATCGAAAGGAAATTGCCATTTTTTTCTTTTCTTCAAAATGTTGCTTCATCTATGGACCAAAATGAAGCATCCATTGGAATACTTTTAGTTTTTTTGAAAGCTTTTGACGTTGTTGATCATAACATCTTCCTATCAAAATTACCTTATGAAATGCATGGTTTCGCCCTTGATTGGATAACCTCGTACCTCAAACATCGATTTCAAAGAGTAGAAATACCGTACTGGCACGAAAGGACATTATTTACTTATCTTATTATATTATTTACTATTCTTTAACAATTAAATATAGGGTCCTGCAGCCCCTCTGTCTGGGAGGTCCTAGGTTCAAGACCCGATGGTGGCAGGATTTTCGACATTAGCTTGTTACTAGGTCGAATTCAGTCGCTGTCTGGAGGTGAATTCTAGCGGCCGGCTGCTTTGATCGGTGGTTTCTCCGATCAACACCAGGCGAATGCTGGAGCAGTACCCTAACAAACAGGCCACGGACCGCACGCGATCTCACCTTCATCTTCCTTGGCCTATCCTCACCCCTTACACACAATAACACGCATTACACTACCACACATGCCTGGAGACCCGTCAGGAGCTAAGAGCTTGTCCAGGCTGGGGCCGTGCTCCACTGGTGGGAGATACCAGATGGATACCTTGCTAGCCGATGGTAGGTCGGCGATGGATCTCGCCATACATCGGGGGAAAGATCACCTCTTCTCCAGAGCAAAAAACATGCATTACGCTTACAGGACTAAGAACCCTGGTAGTTGACGCGCAAGGAATCACTAAACAAATCAATCAATCAATCAGGGTCTTGTCGAATCGACTGATTAGTCTCAGGTATTGATTTCAAACTAATTCACCAGGTGACACCTGCAAGGATAAGGATTAAAATGACTCGGAAGTACTAAAAACGCATTCAGCTGAGCCATCATACAGTGACGTATCTGAATAAAAACAATGTTAACTATACATTTCATGCCGCAGGCACACTTTGGCATTAAACCGAGTCTCTTGCTTTTCCTTGTGGCCTTTAGCTGTTGGGTCTTTAGCTGTTGGCTGCCCTGTATTGCAACGCGCGTCCGTAGGAGCGCTTGTCCCCTTAGCGCGCAGGCGGAACGAGTGGTTTTTGGTGGTTAGTACTTTTATGTTGGGGCCTCCTCTCCTCCTCCAAGGACGGGCATGGGGTATCTGGGCGCGCGAGAGGACGGGCATTTTGTTTGGGCGTCTGGACTATGGGGGAGAATAGGGATGGGATGGCCCCTGTTGCTGGTGTTCTTCGTCGTCTCAATGCTCATACGCAGATGCAATTGTCTCGCGATCCCCTGTAGGGCTGGTTGACGGAGCACTAGATATGGGAAGGGAAGAGAAGGAGTTTTTTTCTTTGGGTGAGTCGTTGGTTTAGGTCAGCCATTGTCGCGTACTAGTCGTTCAGTCTGTTCGTACTTTGATTGCCCACTGGCCTAGGTAATGGGTGGGGGAAGTTGAGGCGGGAAGGGTGTCAAAGGAAGTGGTGGTGGGGTAGGACGAAGTTTTGGAATTTAGGGTCACTGATGAATTGTTAAATTTTGGTAACTGAGTTAGGAAAGGATATGAGGTATGTTGTGGGCTTTGCGGAAATGATTATAGCGAGTATTGGTGGTGGGCGGAAGATGAACGTGAGAGCTCTATTTCCAGTTGTGGTTAGTTTTTAGTCTTTTGGAAGGAGTGTACCAGGTGAGATGGGCACAGGAGGGGATTGGGTATATATTTAAAAAAATAGACATTTTTGTTTCCGACTAATAGAAACCTTATTTGCATCGTTAAACGAAATGCAGGTATGATTTTTCTGCAAAATTATTGAAACTGGTACTTCAACTGGTATTTAAAGAAGACATAAACTGTCACAGGTGTACGTCTCAGAGTTGTAAACGATTGCTACCCGCATTATTCTCGAAGTCAGTTCACGGTTGGATTAAATAAAATACTATCAGAAGACATTTTCTTCCATAATGTTGAATCAATCACACCAGATACATTGCTGTTATACTTGTAGTGTGAATCTGTGATTTTGAAAGAAGATCGTTGCATTTATCAACAAAACCAAAACGGAATATCGTTATTTGCCCACATATCGTCAGTGAGATCGAAATCTTTACCTCTTCCCTTTGTGACAGGGTTAGCGCATACAAGAATTTTGGGTCAAAGCTCCTTAAAAAATATTTTCTTGTCGATTAATACGTAGATAAGTAAACTTCATACTATACATATGTTTCGTTTGCTTATAACTAACAAGGATATAATTTACTGGAATAATGGTACATTATGTACACACCTTTCCGATTCTTTGCCAATTGCATGTCGAGTCCCGCAGAGATCGATTTCAAGCCCTCTTCCTATTATACGTAAACGATATGCCCTCGAGGAGTAGAAACGGAAGAATAGTTCTCTTTGCGGCTGATTAGAATATTCTTTGCAATAAAGAAACCGTAAATAGTACAATATCAAATATTTCAAATTGGTTCTGTAATAACAAATTAATAGTAAATGAAAATAAAACGGTTTTAAATGCAGTTTCCCATTTCAAATAAACAGCTCTGCACTTCACTGAAAATAAACGGTGTGCTATTGTCTGATGTTAAGGTATCAACATTTTTAGGTCTTTCAATTCAGTCAAACCTTAAATGGAACGCCCATTTAAATGAATTTAACACTAAATTAAGGTCTTTATGCTACACTTTCAGAATTCTTTCAAATCCAGTCACCTTCCACACTGCTAATTGTGTATATTTCGTGAATATTCTTTGCCGCCTGAGAAATAGCATAATATTGAAGAAATTTTATAGCTCCCAGACTTTTATATTACAAAAAAATTGTACTAATAATAAGCAAATCCCACCCACGTGATTCTTGTAGGCCCCTCTTTATTAATCTAGGTATTTTACCATTACAGTGTCTCTTCATAGTATATGAATCAGTTATTTTTTCTAAAAAATGACGTAAGGGCGGGAATATATTTTTAGCAAACGTTGTTGTCCATAACTACAATACTCGACGTCGTAATCATATTCATCAGGTGACAGTATCAACAGATTACTACAAAAAATGCACATACATGACATGTATATTATTTTCAACACATTGCCAGATGACATTAAACGATTAATATCGATGCAAAAGTTTAAGTCACAAATAAAATATTTTCTGCTTCACAACTGTTTCCATACAATTAGATACTATACCCAGCCTCCAAAAGAAAATTAATATTAATTTTAAAAATGACATTTGGTGTATTAAATACCATTTGGATTACATAATTCTGAAGAACCTCTAACAAATATTGTACTTCAGATTCTGGGCCAATGACCCCCATCTCAATCAGGTTTTCGTTCTATTTCCCTGATCCTCGAGCAAATGTTGAGATGGCCCCTTGTTTTGTTTCTGGATGTAAATGTAACTTCAAACTAACTTCTCCCCATAGCACGTCACACACAGTTTTTAACTGTTTTTGACGTAAATAAATAAATAAAAAATGTCATAAGAATCGTGTGCTCTTTTACAAAGGGGAAAGCAAATTTTAATTAACTTTTAAAATTTACTAGTGGAGTTATAATGTACTGTGTTGTTAATTTATTAGTGGTGTTATATTTTCCGCATTATTTATAATAATAATTCAGAATTGCGTGTAATAATAAGTTAAATTACATTTATTCAGAGAATTGATTTTGAAGACAATATTTTGTTTATAAAACATATATTGTTTCAATATTATAATTGTAGGAATACGCCAAAAATTAACATTTGAAAATAAGTATTTTTGAATATGTAATGTTCAACGAGAACGCAACTTGCACTATTTTTTTATTTTTTACTTTGCTCTAATCAAGAAAAATTAAAAGATAAATATTAAGCAGTTTTGAAGAAGATTTTGTTTACTGATTTCTCTAAAATTGTCTTTTTGCCAAAAAATGCCCAAACTACTCATATATTCAAAGAGTTTTACATGAACTTATTTAAACATCCAATTTTGAAGAAAACATTTCATTTGGAGAAAAAAAGTTCTACCAATTTCGATATCTATCGATGCCGGTTTGCACGCCAACTCGGAGGGCACACCCAGATAAAAGATGTAGAAACGGTATCGTGTGGTATCGATAATGGCAGCGGGGAACCAGCATTCTCGGGCATAGCGACCCGGACAGCCGCCACAGCGCTGGTCTCATCGCCGAGAAAGATCGGAACAGAGTGCCCTTCGTTCGGTATTAAATTAAAGAATTTAAAAAAGCACGTCATACACCTCTATTTACCACCGGTAATTATACAATACCAAGACTCGAGCGAAGTGGCCCACCACGAAGGGCGCCGGGTTCGATCCCCGGGCCCGCCATCTTGACCGGGCTTTTCGTGATTTTCCTCGGTGATACTGGCGAATTCTGGGATGGTTCAAAAAGGCCACGATCACTTATCATCATCATCATCATCATCCTATCATCTCATAATTCACTATTGCATGAGTAACATCCTTGTCTTAACAAGGGATACGGCTGAAAATCTGATTCCCATAATTATACACGTTCATTACGTTCCTCTGGGGATAATGCGGGCGTGTGCGGGTTTCTTTGTAGTAACAACATAAGGAAAATTAAAAAAAAATCTACCCCATCTTTTGCCTGGTGGGCCCCCTTATATCGACTGCTCTATTTCTTCAAAAAGTGCGTATAATAATTGGCATTACCTTTTCTCTTCTTAGAATTTTGTAACACATGTTTTCTACCCTGTCATGTGTACGAACACTTGAAACATCTCACCGATCCTGTAAACGAGATAAACACCAAAAGAAAGGAGGATTTCATTTAATGTTTAATTATAATTTAATGTTAGGAGGTTTCAGTGTTTGTTGTGTTTATGAATACTTTTCTTCTGATTTTTTTCTACATATCCTGAAATGAAATAGTTCTTGGCACGATCAAATCGGCACGAATGGTGAAGATTAACGAAACGGAAAGACACACATTGTAGACTCACAATTAAAATCCGTCCGGAAAACAGAAGATAACAATAGAGCATCGGTGCGAAAACCAGAGGATCCCGGTGGAATGAAATATTTTCGTGGCAATCCATTTTCGCCAGCCTCCTCATCCCCACGGGCTTATCGGCCGACTCGGCGCCGCGGCCAGCGCGACCTTGCGCCTCCTATCGCAGCCTTGCCCCCCCCCCCCCGGCCCAGGAGACAGCTTCAATGGGCCGAACCCCAGACGCATGACGAGTGCAACACAACAGGTGCGGGCGGGTCGGGGCGGGACTGAGTGGCCGCCGAAGCGCGCCGAAACGAAATGAGGTTAAGAACGCCGCACCAAAACGCGTTACCGTTTGTAGACATTTTTTGATATTTTATTTGCATAGCTCTTAATGTGATTGTTCAGATGTTAAAAATAGATTGGAGCCATAACAGGAATTTAATAGGAATCCAGGTGGTCATTTTCTGATCGAACGAGCGGCAGGACCAACACTTTGGCAATTTCAATTTTAACTTCGAACAATTTTTCCCATATGAAAATATTTTTTTCAAATATGTGAAATATTAACAGCAGAAAAAATAAAATACTATTTATAAAATTCGAATTTTCGTTTACTATTATTATACTATAATAATTATTATTATGCTTATTAAGCCCAAGCACAATTTACAATAATTTTAAATTTATAATAAATTATTTTTGTATTAAATTACATTAATAATATAATAATATATATATATATTATATAATAGTATATATATATATATATATAATATATATAATATTAATTTATATGGACATATTGGCAACCCTAACACTAAAAGCACAAAAAAGTATTTCCATGCCTACACAAGCCCACTTTTTATACATTGATTTTTAAACAAGCAAATGTTCTACCCCCTACGCCCACCCGCTACGCCATATTATCAAAGAGATATCTCCATCAAGAATACTATTAAATCGTGTTTAGAAATAATGAAGGCTACGGTGTATATTTCATCGTCATTCAAAATACAGAACATGGGCTTGTCCTCGAGAATCAGGAAGGTACTATCAGCACAAATATAAAACTTAATACCAACAGACGACGATATACGGACAGAACAGAAAGAGATAGTCAAAGGTAAGGAAGCTGAGAGAGAAAGGCAAAGAAGAGAGACGCAGTGGGCTAGAAAGTATTAAGAAGCGGGAATTGAAGATGGGAGTAGGTAGGAGAGAGAGATGAGAGAGGAGAGGGAGAGAGAGAGAGAGAGAAGAGAGAGAAGCGAGGAGCGAGACGCAGAGAAGCCAGGAGAGAGAGAGAGAGAGAGTGAGTGAGAAGTGAGAAATTGGACGAGAGGAGGAATAGAGAAATTATCATTTCGAAGTACGAAGGAATGCCCAAATTGAGGGGAGACTCATAAGAGAGAAATTGATGGAAACGGAAAAAGTTGTTGAAAGAAATGGAGTAGGCCCAGAGTAGAAGGAAGGAGGTAGGAAGAGGTGGGGGGGGCAAAGGCACGGGGCTGAAAGGAGTAGCGGAGAAGCATGAAGAGGCCGAATGCAATACGAAAAAAGAAGATTAAGGACGATCCACCGCGGGGCCTGTTTCTGGAAAGTTCAACGCATAATCAAAATGATATATTAGAAGAAATAATGCCTTGAAATTAATAAGGTGCTAATTTAAACGAGCTGGGTGTGTGGGTTACTCATTCGGTCAGTCGTGCATTTTCAAAGCGAATGCAGCTCGTTTGCCAGATGGAGGTGTTTTATACTTAACGACAGAAAAAAAACTTTTTGTTATCCATTGTTGTTGAAAAGTCCGCACGTTGCTGGGACCATTATTGATCTGAGTTATTCAGACGCGGCAGGCCTAGTAGAAGAGAGGGTGCAGGGCCGGAAGTAAACAACGGTATCTCAGACACGCGTGCGTCGCTCGCGTGCGCAACGTCGGCATACAGTTTCTGCGGTTAATCGACTGTTAAAGAGATAAATATGTATAGTTTGGAAGTGAGCCGCTTCGCCCCGCAGTTCGTCGCCTCCAGCTCACCTACCACCCCCCGACGACGCAGAAGCAGCACAAGCGCAGGTGCCGCGATTGCCCACACCGTGGGTTGAGATCTCGCCGGCGGCCGGCCGCGGCGGCCATGGGCCGATGCTGCTGGTCCGCGGCGGCGGCGGCGACGCGCTCTGGCCGGCGGCGGCGGCGGTCGTGGCCTCGCCCGTCGCTCCTCGCCCGTCTCGCGCCCGCCCCGCCCGGCCCTCGCCCGCAGCCCCCGCCCGCCCCCGCCCCGCCCCCGCCCGCGGACAAAGGACCCCGTGACGGTCCCAGCGCGCAGAAGCCCCGGCTCTCTCTGCGCCGCAACAGAAGCCGCCTTGAGCGCCTTGGCGGGGCGGGGGCGGGCGGGGCGGGGAGGCGGCATGATGAGTGATGGGGGAACGACATTCACCGCCGATGGCCCGGAGCCCGCGCGGGCCTAGCGCGCTCGAGGCTGCGAGCGAGGGCGGAGGCCGCCGGCCATCTTCACCCCTTTGACAGTGGCTCCATGGACGTGTACTATTTATTCATTTACTTCCTTTGCATTCATTCCCACAAATTCCCTTTGACATCAAATTCGTATTGCTGGAGTTTAGTTAACGTACAATTTCTATTTCATTATTGTAATATGATTACGTAAGGGGATTCCTGAACGGAGGTTTTCCTCATCAGATGGGAGGGGGACGGCGTTGAGTAGCTGCAACCAACAATGATGGGGGAAAGGCCAGGAATTATTGAGACGCTCTAATTACACAAACTCGGCTGAAAAAAAGTGTCCTTTTGTGCTTTTCCGTGGTTTCCCTGATCAGCAGCAGGCGAAAAGGGAATTGCACCTCAACAAACGGGCCACGGACCGCGCTCGGTCTTTCGTGACATTCCTTTTCTTATCTTCACCCCCTTACTTACTACTCCCCTTACACACGTAGACTTACGTGCACTAAATTACCACACATGACGAGAGCTTCGACCTTGTCCCGGCTGCGGCGGTGCCTGCTGGTGAGAGCTACGAGCTGGGGCGAAGTCCCGCAGCCGGCAGCTGGGCCGGCGTCGGAGCTCGTCATCCAGCAGGGGAAAATCACCGCCCCTCCCCGCAATAAAAACGTGGACCACACTAACGGGAACAATGTCTGTAGAAGTTGATGCGCCCGGAATCACTAATGAATGAACCTCGTCCATCGACATCGTGGTGCGCAAAGGTATGGCGTTAAGCCTCACGCGGCTGGCGCGGGCAGATACGCGCGGCAGCTTCCGTGTTCCAGTGCGGGCAGAATCCCTGACGACTCGCCTTCGCAGTACGAAATGGAAGAGGGCACAATTGTCTACAGATTATGTGTTCAAAAATCTTATTGGTATCACTATTAAATATTACTAGTATCACTATTAGTATGCAAAATGTGCTGGTAGTACTGTGAAAATTACTACTACTTTACCTCCCTCCCACAATGTTATACGTAATTTACATCCAATAAAGTTGTGTACAAATAAAAATGTCGCTTTGTGAATCAATTTGCATTTTTATTGCAGAAAGAAATGGAAGTTTTAATATAGAGCAAAACAACATTAATATTTTGGAAGTTGATGGACCTTCACCGACTTTTCATGGTACGTTAACTTGATATACCGTTTCCATGGCTTAGAGGCATGGCCCTCGGGAACGAAATCTGAGTACTAATATCGGCGAGGAAAAAAAACTTTTTCTTCGTGAAAACTCTTTTGCAGTATAGTTTTACGGAGTCGTTAAAAATAATGCTAGAAAATACGTGCTCTTGCAGCGTCACTATTTTTTATATCACTTGAATCTTTGACCTTCTTTTGAACATTGTTTTTAAAGTGAGTGTCTTGAATACGCGAAACGCCAACGTGTTTCTGTAAAAACTCATGTCTAGTGCCTAAGCCATTCCCATTCCATCGAAAAACTTTAATCTTCATTGTTGCAATAATTCACTCGGAGAGTTTTCATTCTCAGAAGGTAGCTGCAAAGATATCAAAGATTCTGTTTTTTTTCCCATTATTTGCGTAAAGAAAAATGAATTCCTCCATCTTCCAGTAACGGTTAGCGCTCTCTTCATTATGCAATTAATTCCTCCGTTTCCGCATTAATTCCACTGGTAATTAGTGATATTTGAAATGCGGAACCATTATTGACATCCAAATAATCTTTCAATTGCTCATACGACATTAATTTGGTGTTTTTTTGTAATATTTCAAAAACCGAGACTTCTATTCCTTCTTTGTTCTGGAAGTTTGGAAAAGATTTTCAACTTACAATTGCTCTATTTGAAGGAGATATATTTGATACGCCACGTTAAGATTTAAGATATTAATTGGAGACCCGGAAAATACGCACAGGACCACAACACAGCGAATTGTGCATGACGTTAGTGGAGGAATGCGACTCGCAGTGCACAGAATGTTAAATTAAAAGGAAAAATGGCCTGTAATGGAGGAATTTCACAATATTCAGGGTACCACCCCGCAATATTCAGGGTTGCCAGTTGGGAACCACTGACTGTATTCATATTGGTATAAAATCACCAGGTGGATATCATGATGAGACATTTCGTAATATAAAAAAGAATGTTTCTATTAATTGGCAAACTTTATGTCACCTCCATGTACGTACACTGTCGCTAGATGGTCTGGATCTGAGCGTGATAGAACAGTTTAAAAATGCACTGATTACGAATGGAGCCATTTGGAGAGGATCTCTGCTAGGGGATGGTGGGTATGCCTGCCAGTCCTACCTTCTAACTCCACTGCAGAATCTTCTAGCAGGTGTTGAGAGGGCATAGAACACAGCTCACATTAAAACGAGGACTTCTTTTTTGAGGAATACTTTTGAAAGGCAATTTAGAATATGGAAGAGTCGCTTCCGTGTTCTATTAATAGATATGCGCTGTAAATTAAGAAAAGCACTATTTTAGAGCCATTCCACGTCAAATTGCACAAAAAGACCAAAATTTCACCTTCATATTTCAAAATTAATGACAACATGTGCATTTTTATTTTTCTAACATTACGAGTATTTTTGGAAATATTGCATGTCGAAATTTCCAATAATGACGGGCATCACTAACTTTAAAGTATCACATATTTGGATGATGCAATAATTTACTTCGTGATGTGCTGCAACTTTACGATTAAATTTGGTTATTTAATATGGATTCTTGACTCACACAAGTTTTGACTCACATTTTGAAATATTCATGTTCCTCACAACTCACGTCAAACATACTCGCTTACCGCGTGTAGTAAGAGGAAGCAATTTCACTGAAGCTTCAGTGTAGTTCAGTTAGTGAAAAAGGAGTGAAAGAATGTGTGTTTAAAGTTTCAGTTATTGTCTTTAAATTATGATACCTTGACTTTGAGTGTTTACTGTGATAACTGTGTGTATGTAAAGAACAAAAAAAAATTAAACAACATCAAAAAAACAACGAAATATTAGTTTTGCCTCATCAAATAGTTTCTTCAGCGTTATAATTAGATCTTCAACCGGTTGTACATTGGTTCGAGTGGCAAGTCTATCAAGATTTGGTCTTTTACCATGCGAAGTCTCAAAAAATGCCAGTCTGTATAGCCTCAAAACTCTTCCTAAAAAAATATATTTCTATTTTTTTCTTATTTTTATGTTGTGTACTTTAACCGTTTTATAAATTGATAATATTCCGACATAAGTCCCAAATTCGCTAATCGAATAATTCCTCCAAACCAAGTTTCACTAGCAAATCGCGGTTTACGCGTCTTAGAGATCTTGTCTACTTAACGTCCTGATCAGAAATATTAAATGATCTCAGGATGGCCGCCACTCATGTTGTACAGTGTATACACCATTCGCAGAACAAACTCTAGCACTCTTCACTTTACAGGATGCGTACTTTGACTGATGTGTAAAAAGTTTTACTCGTGACCCTTGATAAGTGGTCTGTTGCATTTTGCCAGCGAACTCCGGCGGGCGGGCCCTAGGATGCAAAGGGACCCACCAGTAAAATTCGTTTCGCTGACACGAGGAGAAGCAGTGGTTGAATTCCTGTTGCTGACACCTATCCCTTCTCGGGCGGAGGGAACACATGAGATGCTAATATTTCTTGAATCGCTGATCCTTTCGCGTTCCGACCGCTGAGTCAAGGGGACTGGAGAGGCCGCGAAGTCTAGGCCCGGGCTTTCATGTGCCAAGTGGTATTCTGTCTTCGTCTGTGGCTGTGGAATATAATATTCTCAAACTATTTTGTGTTTTTTTGTGACAAATGTCCATGTGCAGAAGTGTCATAAACCTTCCAGTTAAAATAACTACAGACCCGACCCCATGCGCTGGCGTAGGCTAGTGCTAAGGGGAATCGATCAACATACTGAATTCTGATTCACCAAATGAGCTGATGTCCACTTACCTACTGCAATCATCATTTGGTCATTAGCAAAACATGGAGTCACAAAACATGGATTCTCATGCAAATGATCCACACCATGTCTCAAAAGGTGCAGAATTCTATCTACAAAGTGGAATGTCCTCCAAAGGAAATATTCACTCCGATCCAACTGTAAGTGATGATACATCAATTCCTAGGGCAAGTATATTCATAAATGGTCCTTTACATTTAGTTCATTCGTCCAAGAGACAGCGTAGTAACAGTGACCCAAATGCGCCAGCGAAGGCAATTAGTCAAGATCAAAGTGTACAATATTCAGTCCTCATTTGGAATAGCTTCAGCGCCTTATAAAATAATCAAGACCCTGAAAAAAGCAATCCATTACCCCCATCCAATTTTTGGGTATAATATTGATAATCTCACAGAAAGTCACTATCTCTTGAACAGTACATTCAAGATTGAACTTTCTGTCGAGTTAAATTTTGGCAAGGTTAAATTTCAAACGGAAAACAACGAAGACTATAAACTGTTAGTGAATATTCTAAATAATAACAACAAACCCTTTCATACTTATGCAGACCCACTATCAAACAAATGCACTATTGTAATAAAATATGTTCATCAATCCTTTACCGAAAATCGAATTCTCGCAGAACATACCGAAAACATTTCCAGTTGTAAAAGTGAATAGACTTCATAATAAAGGAGGTCAGCCAATTCCTGTGGTTTTCGTCATAATCGTGAAAGAAAATAGGGGCAAGATATATTCAGATTAGATAGACTGTGCTATGCAGTTGTTCGTGTCGAACAGCGAAAACTTCTCACAAGGCCAGTTCAATGCTCAAAATGCCAAGACTATAATCATACCAAAAACTATTGCAATTGAAAAATTCCTTGTGCTATTTGTATGGGCAATAATTTCACTAAGGACTGTAAGAAAGCGAGTAAGTTTATACCAGTAAGCAACAATTGCAAAGTGAAGGGTCACAGGGTAAATGTATTGTAAGATCAAATGTTTGTTCATATTATGACAAAATTGCAAAATCTAAATCAAACAAAAGCAGTAAGGGAAATAAAAATCCAGCTTCAACCAATAATAATAATAATACTATTATTATTATTATTATTATTATTATTATTATTATTATTATTATTATTATTATTATTA
>BOPP01000173.1:2522164-2548799 GCA_017312745.1 Gryllus bimaculatus
GCGGGGGCGGGGGCGGCGCAGGAGGTGATGTCAGCGGCGTCCGCGACCAACGCGCCAACTGCGCCTCCCGGCGACACTGCCACATGCCACGGAGAAGCCTTCTAATGAACCGTTAAGAAATTAATAAAATACCAATTAGCAACATTTGGAAATGTTTCCGCTCCACTAATACCCGAGTAATACTTATTTGTATAGGCAGACTTTGATCTTCTAAAACATCGCCAAAATGATCAATAAAATCCTCTTGAAATATTTTTAAAATGCCCCAAAAGCAAAGACAAAACGTGATCTGTGATCAAAACCACTTCGGGAGAACAACTTAAATTGGATACGTTACTCATGTAACGAGGCTTCTTCCATTCGTTTAAATGAACTCGGCACCAAATTTGGGTACAATACAACGGCCGACATTACATTTTTAGAGCGAAGTAATCGGATACGCTTCTCTGGAATTTTAAGGAGGACGTTTATTGTGTCTGGTACATACTATTTGAAAACCGTTCAAATGACATTAAAATCAATTAAATCAGAGCAAAATGTTTGAAAAATTACTTGAAAAGGTAAAAAAAGCCCTCTCTTAGACAAAATCAACGAAAAATGTGATAAATGTCATAAAAACGGAACATTCCATTTTTTTCATCGCACAAAATTAATTTCTATACTAAGCAGCATTCTAAAGTGAAAAGAAAAAGACATTTCATTAAAATCCGCCCCTTATTTATTTGTATCCGTATACTATTTACAAAATTGAATTATACAATATTCCTAACAAAATGGCAAACCACACCTTCAGCATTCTTCCAAAATCAGCAAAAAGGGAACTCAACAAAATATGTGCAAACTGAAGATACAATCGTATCCCGAATTAAAACAAGGAGCCATCTTTGCATTTGCTCAATGCCCCAAGGAAAGATGCACAAAAAATCTGATCGCGGTGGGGGTCAATGATCTTGAAGCTCAAGGACACTACCTTTTACAGGCGTACTTTTCTTTTAGAATTATGACATACAAAAGTTATCTGGCGCACTATTACAATACAAGAAGAGATTCTTACGAAGTCACGTAAGGGGGCACCGTGAACGCACAGTTTGCCAATAATTGCGACTGTGAAGTATTTTCGTTACCGAGCTAGCCATGCACTTGCATTTGCGTGCAGTTACCGAATGATTGAGGGCATCGCAAGCGCTGGCGAGACTTCCACCGGCCACTAAATCTCACGTCCGCGGAGAATGAGCAAACGCCGGCGCTGTGAGTCCACAAACGGGGCCGCGGGTGAAATAGCTCCTGCGAGGGCAGCGACCCCAGCGAGACGGGAGGTGGCAGCTTCCGGCCCCGAGTGTGGAAAGGTGCGCACCGCCCGAGGGACGGCTTCAGACGACCGGCCCATTTTCTCTCCCTGTGGCGCTGCGGTGGAGGAGGAAGGAATGTATGTGACAAAGCGCATTGTGATTTTAGGCTAAAATGGATTCAAAATTAATTTATTGCAGTTAATAACTTTTTGTTAAATTATTTAAAAATTTTTAATTCAATTACAACTACCAAAATGCAGTAAAATTAGATAAAGTATGTGTGAATGTGATCGGGAAGGAACCCACAGACCCGATGAGGAACTTAACGACAATGCCCTGCAGCAGGACGCGTTCGCATCAATTAAAAATTATTAATTTTCATTATTTGTATAAGCTGTAAGTACAGAAACAGGCGGCAGGAATGATTTTGTTTATTATCGTTAGGCCATGTGTAGTAAAATAACGTACATGCATTATATGCGGATTTTTATAGAGAGCTGGTGATACATACACATGATTAACATGATTCGTATGACGTGTCATAATTATTGACATGTGCACTGCATGGAAATAACTTCCCACCGTGAATATCCATAGATAGTAAATGAAAGGCAATGTTGATATTTTAAATTCAGTAATGTTGTGTATTGTAGAAATTGTAGAAAAAAGGGTGGTGACATGTGCTTATTATTTAATAATTTTTAATTTTGGATTTAAAAATGGCGGAGAGTGGGATTCGAGTATTATTATTATTATTATTATTATTATTATTATTATTATTATTGTTATTATTATTATTGTTATTAATAATAATAATAATAATAATAGTAATAATAATAAACGACACACAAAAAATGTTAATGAAATCGTGGAGAGACAAACCACTTCATACACAATATTTAAAAAGAGTGGAAAAGGAGCAGATCAATAAAGATCAATCAGTTATGAGGCTTAGAAGGGGAAGAAGGAAACAGAATCGGAAGTAGTTCTAATCGCGGCTCTGCAACAGGCGTTGATAACACGACATTATGATAATGCGGTTCTCAAAATTTCACAAGATATGGTGCATCTGCCAGGAAGCGGGAACCTTTTATCATATCGCCTCAGCTTGTCCATTTCTAGCAAAGACCGAATGCATGAAAAGACACAACAGGGTGTGCAGTTACCTCTACTGGCAGATCTGTGACGCCCTCGAATTTCCAAACACATGTCTCAAGTGGTACGAACATTCACCACAAATCGGTGACATCTGTTGGACCCTATACAATATTGTACGACCAAACAATTGAAATGGATCGCACGATAGTAGCAAACAAACCAGATATTGTTGTCCGGGATTTGAAGGAAAAATCGTGTCTGCTTGTAGATGTTGCTGCGCCTTGCGTTCAAACGTCGTAACGAAGGAGGCAGAAAAACGTCTTAAACACAAGTGTTTGGAAATCGAGCTCAGCCGAATGTGGGGCGTAAAAGTACAGGTCGTACCGATAGTTATTAGAGATATTGAATTTTTTTTCGAAAAATTTGCGTAGGAACGTGGCTAAACACCTAGGTCATCAAAAGACTGGGAAGAGTAAGAAATTGCTTTATTTGGTACAGCCTACATTTTGCGTAAGGTACTGTAGATGCAGCAGGAGTCAGTAGATGTGCTCCTTAGTGTAGCGTCGATGCGACCCGCGGCCCAGCCAGTCGTGCCGGAGGAAAGTGGGAGTCCTCCTGGCGACGGCGACCGACGTGTGCACCGAGGGGCCTGAATCGGACGCGGGGGGGGGGGGCTCATCGCGGGGGTGCGCCTGCGCAAAATAGAGGGACGCCAGGGGGAGTGACTGGACAGGCGCGCTCGGAAATCAACTTTGTGCGCGCACGACCCCTCCAGAAGGGCGACGAGCCTTCGGGGCGCCGAGAGCATGGCGTCAGAAGAGGAAGCGAGAGGGCAGGGGTGAGCCATCCGGGTACTTGCGTGGGACATGCAGGGAGTCGAAAGATTGTGTGCTATCTCCGGTGCTCTCGGAGACCGGTTCGGCGTCCGGCCTGGCTGAAGGTCTACCGCCAGGGACGGTTCGCGGGGATTTTGCGGCCAAGGGGACAAAAGGCTGCCGGTAGTTTCTTGTAAATGTCTGTGTATTTAACTTGTGGATGTGTTGTCGGTAAATATATGTAAATATTTCTTTCAAAATAATGCTCTGTGCACCCTTATTTGGATATGTCACATTAGGTAATTGGTTACAATCTGGAGTATATTTTATATTCATAACATCTTAGTCGTGATGTAGGAACATAATAGTTGTAATAATAATAATAATAATAATAATAATAATAATAATAATAATAATAATAATAACAACAATAATAACGTCCTTGTCGGTTGCAAAATATTTAAGAAACGTTTTCCTCGTTTCCTCTGAGCATGTCGTAATATGGAATTCTCTTCCCCCCAAACATTCGTGAAGCCACCAGGCACGGCGGCAGGCTTGTGCACGCGTGTGTGTGCGTGTGCGTGCGTATGTGTGCGTGCGTGCTCTTTTAGCCAAACAAGCGCGTTATCTTTGATCGGACGTTGACCTAAATTCATGAAAAAATATATCTCTGTTTACGAAAGGCAGAGGAGTGAGCTATATTGTGTGGGATGGCGTATTGAGTAGGATGATATTATATTGCATGATTTACCGAACAATGAATCTGTAGTAATTTGTGTAAAGTTTGGGTTTAATTTTTTTCCACGGCTAAAACTATGGATTTTTTGAATGCATGTAATGTTTACATCGTCAAAAAAGAGTTCATCTAAATAAGGAATGTTGTAGATAGTTGAGACAGAAAACGTCTATGAGAATCATATAAAACCTTTTAGAAGGATTGGAATTGTGTGCGGAGAAAATTGTTGAAGGGCGTAAATGATCGTCACAGACTGGAGAGAGAGTAGTAGAGGAAAAATCCATTGCAATATCGAACCCTTTACGCGTTAATCAGCGACAATCATGGATAACGTCTTCCCATGAAACCTTTAATATAACTTCATGCAATTTGATGTTTCAATCAGTGGCAACTCTGGGATTAGGCAACAGGGAGGGCACACAAAGTTACATGATCAAATGAAGTTAGGTATTGAAAAAAATATTGTATTTGTATTGTTTAAGATATAAGTAATATTTACAATCGAATTATTTCCCAGGACGACAGTCTGAACTAACACATGATCTATAAATTAAATTTAGTCATCAGTTTTTAGATTTGCAAATCTATTACTAATTCTTTAAAATTAACTGAGTCTTGTAACGAAACTCCAATGAAAACATTCAGAGTGCATTCAATCTCTCTTCCGACATGATATTTCTTAAAAAGTCTTTAATTTTTCAAAGTGGAGAAAGCTCTCTCGGATTTTACAGTTGTCATTAGAATTGAACAAATTACTTTCAATAGTTTAACTGATCCAGAAAACACATCCATTAAGCTATTATTAATTAACATTTCCAAAAGTGGTAAAATGTCTTTGGTACAGCCCAAGTCACTTCTTTTATATAGCACATTCAGCTCAGATTTCAGTTTGTTAGCTCACGAACGGAGAGTATTGTGAAACGCGATCAACCTTTTGTAGGGGGATATTTTCTGAATATTGTTGGAACATTTTACAATGAAAGAGAGAACACAATGTTAAATGCCCCCTAACATAAAGGCAGCCATTTACCCCTGTGAAATTTACGTACAAAAGTACGATTGCCATTTCTATCATATTGTATAATTTTCATATCAGGCCAAGGTGGTCCAATTCTCTTCATGCACAGCCTTGTATCATAATCAAGACTGACTGTTTTCAGGCATTTTACAGAATTGGAAGCCATTCTCAATCGCAACGCACAACTGAACTAGACGCAAAGATCGGAACACAGAGCACTCACATTGTTTGTCTACGGATAGAAAGGTGATGCTGATTGCACACTACTGCACTGAATGCTTGTGAAGGGGGAGATCAGTTAAACAGAACACCAGCAGATAGTACTGGCCTGGACGTAAGTCAAACGAAAGGAATATTGTAAGTTTAAAAATCGATCAATTGGTAGCGCCGGGCAACTAGGTTGCTACAACGAGACTGCTTGGCGGCGGCCGCCATAAGACGCCATTTGCCGAGCGTACGTTGCCATTTGAGGAGTCTTTGGTGGCCATTTTTATATCAGTACGTTTCGTAACAACACCGCGTTTCGGACACCGAGACGAGTGTCCGCAGCCAATGAAAACCGTTCTACGGAACAAGCGGGAGTATGAAAGTTAAAGATGCGTTCGATTCGAAAACAACCTTACAGATCCACAGAGTTTATTTTAAACAGTGCAAGAGGAGAAATACTGATCTCAGTAGGAGGGGCCAGTGTCCCTAGCGGCTTCCTGCCACTTCCGCCACTGGTTTCAATTACACATTCTATGCACAATTTTATATGAAAGTTTATTTTCATACAATCAGAACGTTTCGTCTACTTTTTTATAATGTTTAATTGCAACTGATTCTCTCTGCAACTCACCTTAAATCCAAGCCGCAGGAGATAAACGAACCTAGTAGGATTTTACCTACTTTCATTATATGATATCTATATGTTACATTAAGGGAATAATTTCGTGGAGAATATATTAACTAGGTTATTCATTGCTACATATCATACATTCTAGTCTGTCTGTCAGTTCTTGGCGCGACAGCCCGCGAACGGGCCAGCGCCTTCTGGCAGTGCCCGGCCACGGGGTGAGGGTGCGTGCGGTGCGCAGCCTTCTCGGCGAAGACGAATCTCACAACATTCAACGTTATCTTAAAAATATCACGGGCTACAGGGGCAAGATCTTGAAGCAGGACAAGAGCAAAACCTCCGAGCTTCGCAATCTTTTCCGATCACCGCAGAGATCCGTTTACTCAGCAGCCTCTAGAGGATCCCTGTTCCTGTGGCTCTGCTTACAAAGGTGCACCCAGCGCACCGCCGACACTGCAGTACGCCGCTTTGGCTACACTGACAGACCTGTAGTGGCAGAACACGCTCTCCCAGGAAGGGAACGGACATCGCATTCCAAGACACCGAAACACTTTCTACCAAAAGCACAACCATGCCAGGGTATAACGAGAAGTCATTGAAATTTTCAAACACCATAACACTTTCAAGACAAAAGAAGAGAGAGTCAAAATTAATTCCGTCTGGGGTACCGTAATCCACCGCAATAAAATCAATCCATATATGGACAGAGTTACCCGTCACACATTAACCAATCACAGCTCAGTCGATGGTAATCACAAGCTAGTGCGCGAAAATGCCACCCCCCTTCCGCCACTATAATTCTATTTATTTGTGGCGTCACTTGACTTAACGTTAACCGTTACGATGTTACAATCGGGGGATTGAACGTCACAACAGTGACGTCACAATGGTCGGGATGGGAAAGTATGTAGTCAGCCATCAAGGTAACCCACTCATGCGGCAGGTCATAACATCTGACCGAAGAACGGGAACCAGAGGCATTGTAAGTGTAGCAAGAAGCATTGCGAAGAAAACTATTCAAAACTCGCAGAATAACACAGACACTGAACTTTTGCTGCTACTTAACATAAAATGTGAGACACAAAAAATATTAAAGACATAGAGGAGGGACAAACCAAAATTAGGCGTTGAGAACACGACACTATGATAAAGCGGTTCTCAATATTTCTCAAGATGATAAATGTCACATTTGACCGGATCAAGTAGAAACCGTTGATCATATTGTCTCAGCTTGTCCAATTCCAGCAAAGACCGAATACTTGGAAAGACACTGCAGGGTGAGTAATTACATACACTGGAAGATTAGTAACGCTCTCGAAGTTCCAAACACATGCTCCAAATGGCATGAACACTCACAAAAACCGGTGACGTTTATTGAACTGTATCCAATACTGTACGGCCTACAAATTCAAACTGATTACATAACAGCGGCGACCAAACCAGACATTATTTGGGATTATTTGGGAGAAAAACGTGTCTGCTTGAAGATGTTGCTGTCTTGCGATTAAAACGTAACCAAGGAGGCAGAGACACGTCTTAAATTCAAGTGTTTGGAAATCGAAATCAGCGGAATGTGGGACGTAAATGCACAGGTCGTCCCGGTAGTTATCGGAAGTCTGGGATTTGTTCCGAAAAATGTGTGCAAGAACTTGCCTAAACTCCCAGATCTTTCAAAAGACTGGAAGTCTAAGATATTGCTTTATCGGAAACTGCCAAACAGCCCACATTTTGCGCATGTTTTGTAGAGGCACCGATATTCCACAGATCTGGTCCTTACGAAGCTGGGTGCAACCAGGAGTAGATTTTGTAATGAAGGACCCATAATATATTTTGTTGTAAATTAGGGAAATAATAATAATAATAATAATAATAATAATAATAATAATAATAATAATAATAATAATAATAAAAAGCAAACAATTCCAAGTAATCAATCAAACGATGACCTTATAATGTTAGTAGTATGATGGTATTATCAGCAATGGCATTCCCTTCTTCACTTGTACTAAATAATTAATATCTTGTCGAAAACTGTTATAAACTGAATAACGTGGGGAGCAGCACATTCTGTTTTCTTAAATTCTGGGATCCCCACTCTAACCAATATTCCATTTGCATTCTGAATTCAGATAGTATGAGCATTTTTGGTAAGAAATGTTAAGAAAATATTTGATCCGGTAGAATGAGAGCTATTTACGATGAATGAGCTCCGCGAATGACTGCCGCGACAACACGGAAAACGTTTATTTGAATAACAATTTGACCGCTGAAATTTAAAAAACGTGGGCAATACTATTTAGAAAATATCCAGAAGGAAAAGCAAAGGGCCATTATAGCACTCGCTCACATATCCGAGAAACCGGATGAAAAACCCGTTTTTGTAGGAAGCATATTTATTCTTTTAGGATTAGATGGTAACTAATAGACTAAATATCATTGCATCCAAATGTTAACTAATACATTAAATATCATTGTTGAAATGAATATTACTTTCCTTTTAATACTTGGTGTTGTCTGCAATTTAATAGAGGCATTTATGGAGCAGAAAATATTTTCCTGATACTTAAACGTATGTATCGATTTTAATAAATTTTAATGTCAGCTGGTAATGTGTTCTAAAATAATGCACATGTATGTGATTTTTTTCAACTATTGATAGTGACAAACGATGCAAATGATTACTACATTGATTGCTATGGTTATATACATCAATATTCGCTGAAAATGTACGGTACCCACCGTGGAGTAAGTCATTTTCCACAAAAAAGACTGATTCGTAAATGAAGGTGCCAGGTAATAGTAAAATTTCCTAAATTAATAAAAAGAGACTTACAAGAGCCACATGATTGGGATTTGTTATTATTCTTACATTTTTCTTTTTGTAGAATGTTTGTTAGTCATACTTTCGTTTTGATGTACTTTAGACAAGCAGCATCAAGGCGATGCTGCTTGTCAACTAGTGTTCCGTCGTCATCGCCATAAGTCATACATGAGTGTGTATGGTGCACGTTCACGATGAAAAAGTGCAGTTTCCAATTCCGTAAATCGCAGTGTGGGAAGGAGCAACGCCCTGGCCCATCGCCCGGCCTCCAATGGTTGGCGCGGCCAGAGCGCGTGTTTGGGATGCCGTTGCAGCGGACCTCGGAAGCCGCTCTGCAGACCACTTCGGCCACTGCGTCCCCGGGCCACGTGACTGCGCTCTAGCGACCAGTTGAGGAACTCCTCCAAGCGAGAATGTGGTTGCTGCTGGTACCTACCGAGGAAGTTGGCAACTGGAAGGAAACGTCAATGGTCGGTAGTGTGCGTGTTGTCCGCTAGGACACCCCGCGTATTTCAGTTACATACGGTTAAAGTTAATTTCCTTTTATTTTGGAAATGTTTGAGGTCGATGTATGGCAATGTGAGCCTAAAGCGAATCAGACATACATCTTTGATTTGGATACCAGTATTATAATTACTTGTAGGGCTTATAATATAATTTTCTTTGAGAGCTACTATGTGATCGCAAATTTAACTTGCTACTAAATACAAAATTGTAATATTGTTCTTTTTGTTTGATTATGACAGTAATAAATTATTTTTTCATTACGTTTTAATTGATTAAGACGGTTCTATCAAAGCAAGAAAAAAATTCCTAGAAATCATGATTACTTTCGCCTCCAATTATCGTAAAATACGTTTGTCCGTTGGTATCTATTATTCAGCTGCACAATGAGGGAAATGGTCTCAAATGAACGTGTTACCAAGTATTTTTAGAAACATAATTTTGGCCTTCTTTAGGTAACGTTTGGATCTACATTCTGAGCCTCTGTATGCCCTGCCGTCTATTACTTTACCCGTTAAATATTGTCTAGTGATTACGTAGTCGATCACTGATCTCCTTCCTCTTACCTTATCTCCCCAAGTGAAAATATGGTTATCTTTAAGCTGGAAGTGGCCTTTCTAATTATAAGTTCACGCTGTTGACATAGTTAAATGAATATTTTTCCATTTAAATTTTCCACCTTTTCTCCATTTTGCCCAATGACGTTTGAGAACTCAATTTTTCCCACTCTAGCATTAAAATCATCCAATAATATAAGTTCTCTATTTAGCTCACATTCACTAATTACTCCGTCTATTTTTGAGTAAAATTTCTCTAAAATACTAGTATCTTCATTTTTATCCGGCGCATACACTCCAAGAATTGTCATTTTGTATCTAAAACTTTCCAAAATTCCTTTAATCAGCCTCTCATCTATGGCTTCCCAACTTTTAATCTGCTTTTTGAATTTATTTTTTATGGCTATGGCAATCTCTTTACTACCCCTCTGATCTTTTGGTACTCCGCTCCAAATATAAAGATATGATCCCTTCTATACCCGAGCCCTTTTTCTTTGTCTCACTTAAACTTGCAATATCCATATTTGAATCTTGAAGTTCCTTAATTACCTCCTGTATCTCATTTCCCAAACCTCGAGTATTCCATGTTCCAATATTCATTATCCATTTTCTTTGCCTAGTTCGTCTCCGGTTACCGTCTGTTTTCTCATAATTAGGCCTTTGAGCATTTCTTAGTTTTTACATGGACGACGAGGAGGTGGCCCAACGTTCCAACCCCCTACTAGGAGGATCAGGATTTTTTTAGAGTTTACTCCCCTAGGAGAATGGCTTCACCGAGCTTTTGAGCTCCTCCTGCCCAGATCTCTTTGGAATCTTCTTGTTCCTTTGGCGAGATCATACTCGTACCCTTCATCCCTCGGTAGAAATGCAGGCGAGGATTTCGCCTAAACCTTCGTCTCTAGAACCACTTCAGCGCTCTGTACAGGATGTTCTCTTTTTGCGCCCCCGTTCTCTTCTGGTGTACTTCTTCGTCTGCCCCCTCTCCATCGTCCTGTCCGACAAAGGAAACCCTACCAGTAGATACACTACCGCCGGCATAGCTCTCAAAGTCATTGGGATACTCAATCTCCACCACCAACGTCAAGGTCATTTACTCTCTAGGTTAAGTTATACATTTTTAACAATTAATTACTTAACAACGTTCCTTCTTAATGGAAAGGATAGGGAAATGCACAGAGAAAGAGTGGGGATTAACATACGAAAGTTAGTTATTTGTTTGCGGATATTGTTGCTTGAGCAGCAAATGGCCGTGGGACCAGGCATAAGCGCCCTCATATCGAAAGGCGCTAATAAATAAAAACTAACAAACTTAGGAACAAACGATTTTAAGTGTTGAAAATTACACATCTCTATACACAATAAGGAATGGAAATAAAAATTCCAATTTTTAACGGAAAAACTTTATTTTATGGTTCACGGAAAGAGTAATTTAAGACATTGAGTAAACCCAGAAAAAGCTATATCAGTATGCGGCTTAGTTCTAAATCTTATTAGTCTAAAAGATGGTATTCATAGAAATGAATGACAAGAGAAAAGACTTCGAGGAAAAAGGAGCGTAAATAAAAAAAAGGAGAAATCTGAGGGAACAAATGATAGGGAAAAGAGGCGAAGAAGTTAAGGAAGAAAAAAATATGCGGAAAGAGTAAAATTCCAGTGATGATAAATAATTAGAATTCTACGTTTTGTATAGACCTCCATTAGCATTTTACATACATATAAAATGAATATTAACATCAGAGAAATACAAAACTATATTAGAAGTACCAGTTATTAAAAACACAATATTGCCAGTGTTAAGGAAAAATACAAAAATCTAAACATCAATTGTATTTATGCATAATGTCCATATATTATAATAAAAAATATAGGTAAAACGATAACCTACGTGAATCTCGAGTAACCGCATGTTATTTTGATGGAATATCTATTAACCCCAACAATATTAAATCAGCAATAATTTAACTCATACGTAAATCCTATGATTGGAGTGCAATATTGTTTGTTATCCTGATTTTTATTTCTATTGTTTCACCTCAAAGAGTGTCTTGTGGGTGTTTTGTTCATTACAATTTTACCAAAATTGCAAATGTTTTAACTCACATGTAAATTCAATGTTCTGGAGTAGAACATGATTTGGTATCCTTATCTTTAATCCTACTCTTTGTACTTTCCATAGTATATGTCTATGTGAATTACACCAAAGTAGCTCCCTCAGTTCGTTTTCCGGCTGCAGCTTTTTATTGATAAATCTAAAATCATTTTGCCGATGGCAAAGTCTTGAAATTTCTATTCAAGATTATATTGTACTACAACTTAATTAAATGTTATTTTTTCTTAGAAAGGTACAAAGTATTCATGTGGAAAAACGTTCTCTAATTTCAAGCCCTTTATTGCTAAAATTGAGAACTATAAATTATGTAGCATAGAATAAAAACAAACTAACATGTTACAAGTACTTATTTACTTGACCATATTTAAGTGGAGATAATTTTTAACAATTTTGTAGATGGTAGAAAACACTTTTTTATAAAAAATTTCAGATGTACTCATCTTCGCTTCTTAACATTCTCTATGAGACCAATTTTTGCACTATTCACGTTGCATCCACAATTACCTACGAAATCCCGATGAAAATTTATATTAATAGATAATGCATACTGCATTATCAGTCGGTTAATCTCCAGGAGGAAATTGCATAGCTGAAGTTGACTTTTGTAATATCTGTTCTGATGACTTCTTCCTCGGTGATTCGCAAGCTAAGAAGTCTGCTTCCTAATTTTCTTTAATTTAACACCACTACTAGGTTTCTCCATTTCCTCTTTCCTGTCCTCTTCTTCATCCTGAAGATTTCGTGTTTGGTCGACTTATTTCTGTATTTCGTTTTCCTAGGAAGGACACGAGGTGAGAATAGAAGAACAGGGATTTCTACCCAGCGTAGAAGTTGTAGTTCTTGTCTTTTATTTACAATTACGTGAGGATTTGTGCATTGTAATAAACGAAAAAGTTCAAAGTCGGTATATTTATGACGCAACAACTCTATCAATAACTAATTTAGAGACGTCGATGCCAAAATATGTGTCCGCGTTCGACTGTTCACTGAGGCGCGTAGTTGCTGGTAGGCGTATTCAAACACGCACCATTGAACATAAGTCCAACACGATAAAGCAAGTGCGCAATTTATGAGATGTGTTATTACACTATATGTCCGGCTGGGAAACTGCAGCCGTATCTCTATAGAATCGAAGTAATGTCACCACAAACGAAGGTTTCAGCGATTTCAAGGACAGTAACCTGCAGCCAACCTCACTGGCCGGTCATTCGTTCGAACTGCCGCCCAACGGTTTCACGGCGAAAGAATGGTCGGTAATTAATTCCGTGCCTTTCCACCCGCAACGGCTTCTTTAATGAAAATGGCGCGACTCCTACATAGCAGACGGGGTTAGAGCTTAGCAAACTTCTATTTCAGATATCAGTAATGATAAACATAATAGCAGGATGACGTGGTCGTCCCGACGAGCTATTTAGTACCTAAAGGGAACTCTCAACCTGGAAAGCTCATGTTTAACAAGTTGGAAAAATAGAAATAACAATAGGAAACCTGAAAAAGTTGGACTGACATCGACCAACAGATGACACACTTGCTTGGGTCTGCTTGCGAAATTGGTCCCCAACCAAAGACGTCCTAGGAACTTGATAAGAGAGATAAATTCATTAAAACTGCAATTGGCTATAACTCGGTGGTAGCTAATTACGTAAATAAAATAATGTATCTAACATGCAAACTATACAATCATAATAATAATATAAAACTCATTGATACACAACTTATCTATATCTAACTCCACACTGAATGTTTAATTAAGACCACACTGCACTTCACTACACTTAATTATGGCCCTTCACTTCCTTCATTATTTCTCCGCTCTATACTGCACGATATCTCATTTCACAATATACAGCTTGTTCTGTAACCTACTATTCTTAATTAAAGCATATGAAAAGCTATAAGCATATGAAATCTTTAAAAAATATACAATACAACTAATTCATTATATATCACTTTTGTTCAATTAAATATAATTTTTCTTTTGATGATCAGTATAGTATCTAATTGTATAGAAACAGTTATGCAGTAGAGAAGATTTTACTTATAACTTAATTTTGTGTACCGATTTCAATTGCTTAATGTCATCTGGCAATGCGTTGTAAAGTAACGTACATGTATTGCATGCGCATTTCTGATAGTGAGCTGTTGATACTGACACTTGATGAGCGTGATATCTTCGATGTGTGTTGTAATTATAAATATCAGTATTGCATGAAAATATGTTTCCACCGTTAAGTGAGTCACTTTTGACAAATATTACAGTAAATAAATGGGCAAGGTAATGGTGCAATTCGAAGCTCAATGAAGTGAGGCTTACAGGGATCACGCGGATGGCATTTTTTCATTATTCAAATACTTTTCTTTTGCAATCTAAAGGTTTGGGTACTACATGATGAGCTTTCTCAGAATAGTATGCCATATATCAGGCAAGAATGTACATTTGCAAAATGCACGCAACGTACTGCATGGAGGCTAACTTTGAAAGAATTCTGAATCCGTAACATAATAAACTGAATTTAGTGTTTAATTATGTTAAATGTACATTCCATTTGAGGTTTGTCTCAATTAAGAGATCTATAAATTTTGTTACCATAACATCAGCAAATTGTTTGTAACTTAGTAATACCCTAAATTAATTTCCTAAGGGGTAAACTTCAAAGGGTTTGACAGGCAATCTATTCCACTCTTATTGTGCGATTTGTAAAAGAAAATTTCTCGATATCCTTTCTCTACGACCCTTAACTTATTTTGTGCTTGTGATCCCCCTATTGATATTTGTAGGAATACTTAGCCGCTGATTAATTTCTTTCCAAGCTGGATGATCTCTTAAAGCTTCATACAAAGCGCAGAATCTTGCAGAAACTGATCGGCTGTTTTTGAGTGAATCCCATCCTACCATTTTCTTGTCACTGAAAGTAAATTTAGCTGCCCCACGCTGAATCATTTTGGAATGTTTACCCTCCATAATTTGTGCGGATCCCAACAAACTGTTCCGTATTGCTTTATCGCACGAACATGCGATAGATAAGCAATTTTCTTCGCGTATGCCATACTCGTTTTTAAGGTGCGCATAGCAAAGTAAAGAGATCTCCAGGCTTCCCTACAACAAAATCTACATGACTTTTCCAGCTTAATTTACTATCAGATGGATTCTTAGGAACTTGCTTGAAGAAACTCTCGGAATACATCGTTAGTTAAACGGTAATTTTTTTCTCTGTAATTATGACACCAGTCAAAAGTGATGGATTTGCTTTTGGAGCTATTTACGGTCATTCCATTATTTTCCGCCCAGTGATGTAACGCATTGCAAAATTTTTTCGCCTTCTTTCGATTTCATACTACGATATATTATGCAATCGTCTGCAAATAACCGAACATTTGAGATTAAGTACGCAGGGAAATCATTGACCAACGCTAGAAACAGAAGAGGTCCAATGACACCCCCTGCGGTATTCCTGATGTAAAGGAAAGAAAACTCGAGGCCAATTCGAACTTTCTGTTTTCTGTCTCGCAGAAAATTGCTAATCCACGCCACCACCCTGGAATCGATGCCTGAATTCATTATTTTTTGTACAAGCCGATCGTGGGGAACGACAACAAACGCTTTGGCGAAATCTATTGTTATTACGTCTACCCTCCCGCCTGCATCAATTTCGTCTGTTAGATCCTGAAATAACGTGACTACCTGAATTTTGCATGAGTACCACTCCTGAACCAACCATCATAGAGCCATTATTTGATTTCCCATTTTTTTAATGGAACTCGCAAGTAGATGCTGTACCGGCCTATAATTACGTAATATAGTTTTGTTACCACGTGACGCTCCAGCCGAGAGCAACACCGTCTCCTCCCGGCTAAAACATGCGCTTCGCTCAAAGGACTCAGACCAAAGCGCTGAGACTGGAAATGGAGGCTCACTCTCCACTCACTCGGGTGCTGGTGAAGACGAAGGCAAAACGATTTTGGGAAGTGCGGTTTATTATTACGTTAAAACTTGGTGTAATGCGACCCATAACATCAGCGAACGCATACCAGGAAAGTGAAGTGTACGTCGTACAGGCGGTATAAAATAAACAAATCACGGATAACAATTTACAAATCCATATTCATTCTTTTGACTGTGCTTTATTATGTTTTAGTAGCAGTTATGTTTTCGTCACCATTTCCTTTCCCTTTAATTTTTATGTTCCGCAGCCTCATACTATTTTTTTCTGAGATTGATAAAAAAACATTGTTTGTCGCGGGAAGGTCCCAGAAGTGAATGAGAAGATTCTCTTTGCCATTTTCCTTTCCTGTAAATTTTTAAACTAAAGTAAATATTTGAAACAACCAGACGCAGGAACCAAGAGCTTTACGGCCTCCAGCTGCCATCAATAATGTGCAGGGCGGGGAAATTCATGCGAACATCTGGGGATAAAGAATGCATTCGAATTCTACGGAAGTAGAGACAATGAACAATACTATTTCAATAATGGAATATTTTCATCACAGATTACATAGGACGGAGGCAATAAAAATGATCCGTATTTGATCGAAGAAATGTTGGTGTATAAATCGTGGACTTCATCTGCTGATTGGTGGCAGTGAGTGTGCAGGGTAAGTGCAATAGTGCTCACAAGTCCCTCGAAATGAGCCTATTAACTGCGTGAGAGATATTCAAAAAATACAATTATGTAATAAAAAACAAAATACAGAAAAATAACATTTATTTTATTTTTAACAGAGAAATTATCACTACTTGTTGAAAAAATGAAGAAAAAAGAGTATCCATTTTCGAGAAAATTTTGAGCGTATCTGACAATTTGAAATTTTGAGCTAATTTTAACAGAAAACTGTTGCGTTTTTACGAAACTTCATGACAATATGTAAAGCACGTGTACTCATAACCAAGATAATGTAAACAAATTGATTCTAATGTAAATACAAACAACTTGACAGATATGTAAAAAAAGTACATTTTTGTAATTTTTGAAAAACAACGACAAAAGAACAGAGCAATATGGCATTTAAGTCATCTGATAGAGTGCATTTAGCACTATCCTTACCAATAGTTTAAAGAAAAAATAGCAGTTTTTTAGAAAATTGTATTTTTATAATTTTTAAAATAGCAAATATTGCAAGCAATATTGTTCGAAAACTACTAAAAATTTAAAAAAATGTACACATCCTTAATGAAAGAACGAATTACGGACAAGAAATTTCATTTGAACGAAAAATCTTTATCTTCAAATTTGTAGTTGTAGGAAGACGCCGAAAAAATTCAAAATTTTGCAATTTTCGAAAATTAAGTGTTAACCGTGAAAATTAGACACACTCCACCATTATAAATGCATTTTCTGTAATCTTACAAAAAATTTAAAGAAAACATTTGTAGCCGCTTTTGAGAAAATTTTGAAAATGTTCGGGAGTTCATGTACAATACCCCCAAATTTTGAAGAATGATTTTCAAAACCGCAGCCTCGAGTCGATCCAAATCGACCGGGGTATGTCCCATTTGGAAAATATCGTATGTATGATTTAGGCGCTACGACGGACAGACGGACGGACGGACGCACAGACCGACGGACAGGCGGACAGGCGGACAGGCGGACAGGCGGACAGGCGGACAGGCGGACAGGCGGACAGGCGAATCAGGCCGGACACAGCGCGGGACAGGCGGACAGGCAGGACAACGAAGGCGGACAGCGGACGCGTACAGCGGACAGGCGGACAGGCGGACAGCGCAGCGACAGCGACAGCACAGCGACAGGCGACGGCGACAGCGGACAGGACACGCACGGCGACAGGCGACAGGCTGGACAGCGACACGGACAGGCGTACAGCGCAGGCGGACAGGCAGTGCGGACAACGACCCAGACCCGACCAGACGGACAACGGAGAGAACGGACAGACCCGGAAGACGGCAACGGACAGTCAGACCACGTGCTGAAGACGAACGGACGACGACGGATGAACGTCGAATGTATGAAGATGTTGTGGATGATGATTTGGACAGTGGACCAAAGGAAGAAATGGAAATCTTCTTATCTACCTCAAAGCCACTACTGACCATATTTTGAACGCCCCAGTCTCTTTGTGACCGAGTGAACGGGACGTTTTCTGTTTCAATCCCGGATGCGAACGTACAACCAGTGCTAAAACAGTTTTCTATAAGCTTAGTTATGAAAAATCATTATTCAGTATCTTGAATAAATTGAAATAATTTCAATCGAAATAGTGGTGTTACTAGAACGACAAATAAGTGATAACGAATTATTAAGTGATGCTCGCAGTCATTGCTGAAACATATGAGTCGTGCAATGGATCAATATAATGATCTTCCGCAAATCAACAAAATAATCTTTCCAGAACAGTTTAATTCGAGACAGCAAAACATAATACAACGTCAGCACAGAATTTACTAACAATATTGAAACAAGAATTATCGCAAAACCCAGATTTACACAGAGCAGCCATAGCGAGCAAATCATAACACCAGTAAGTCAACTCTTTCAATAAGTACGAGTGAATATCAATTAATATACGCAAATGGTGGTCACTAATTTCTAATGTAAGAAAACTCTTGCAAAATTACGTAAAATACAAAGAAATAAATCAACGTACAGAAATACAATTGATGACAGGACAGACGGATGTCCCGCGCGAGGGAAGATAATTCTTCTTTCTAATGGTCTGATCGAACACATTTAACTGTTAATGACAAGAAATGTGGAAGTAACATCAACAACCAACAATCTAATAACGCAACATAGACTTCCGACTATATTTTCCAGGCAGTAGAAGATATAACTTGGAATGATGAACATAATTCAAGGAGTTCTTAAAAAGAAGATTCACACTTCAAATCTTGCTTAATAATCAGGTGTAATACCGTGCACCACTCCGATGCATTCGGGAACTCGTAGCCCTTTAAACAAGAATAGTTATGTTTCATACGATATCAGTGGAAAGATCGGAGCATTCTGAGTATGTATTGAATATAATCATCTGTCAACAGATGATGCAATGCTATCAAATCAGAAATTTTTCAAATTAAATTCTTTTGGCCAAAGTTCGTTAAATTTATAATGCTAAACATCGGATTACTAAGCCACCATTATCCATATTTTTTTTTTTGTCTAGAAAAGCAACCAACAATAAAAGTACTTTATGAAATATAATTTTCGTCTTACGAATGTATAGCTTTCGTCGAACTGTTCGCAAGAAGAAGGAAATAGTAAAATGTAAAAACCTGCTTGACCTATGGTCACAACTAAAAGTTATTCACCGAAAAAAGCGCTGATGCGGTGCGAGAAGGACACCGCATTGGAAGATTGGTATAAAGCAAAAGATAGCATGCCAATGTATCGACGAGATGCGAGCGAAACACGTCCACTATAAAAGGATGTATATATATCAAACCTTAAAAAGAAGATTCCCTGAACAACAAAATATGCAATCAAAAAAGTTTTCAAATGTCTTCAATCAGAAATGATTTCGCAATACCATTTCCCAAAAAACCAGTGCAAACTTCTACAGTAATCAAAATCTTACGTTGCAACTCTTTACCCAACAAACAGCGCCTGCGAAAGTTGAACTTGAACAAATTGTACAAGATCGTTTTGAACCTAGCCACCTCAGAAACATGACTGGGATGAATTCAGATGGTTACTATAGAAGATAATTAATGGTTCAGCTTCCGCTGAAGATAGATAAGTAGATATGGGCAGTGGAACATTTAACGAGATGTATGAAAGAACGCCAGCAGTGGCATTCCACTCCAAATTTACACAATGAAAATAACAAAGTTATACTTTCCAAGCCACCATAGGAAAAAGTTTAGACATAGAAGAAACTAAAAAGAAACCTACCAGAAAAGTCAGACGTCACTAATAAGAAAAACCTGAACAGTAGCACTACAGATTAAAATGCACTCCAACTTAAGAATAACGAATCTGAATCCAAATTATCTTAGGAATCTATCCCGCTTTAAAAATCAGATTTTCATTGTGTTAATCAACTCACCCAATTCCTCCATACGTCAAGAAGATGGTCTGTCAGAGAGTAACGATGAAGTGCAGCAGCATTTGATAACACTTGCAACGTATTCAGCTTGTCCCATCAATGACCATGAAGCGTAGACGTAATACGTAGCATATTGTGAAACTCCCTTCATAATGTCGTGCGCCATTCAAGCATTTACATGATATGAAATAGAAAGGTATAAAATTACGCCCGCAACAAGCCCCACATGACTTTAATACCGGCGGAGTGTTGAAGAAATACAGGAAGGAAATGTATAACTTCAATATTCATGCGCATATTAAGAATTGACATTACCTTCTCAATGAATAGGGTAGCCAGATAATCCTTATATAAAACCCCGGTAAAGCAATCATACGTTTATCGTACAGATCATAGTTTACTACCAACAATCTCGAAGACTAGAGAGACTGCTTTCTACAAGTCTAAACCGCCACATAATATGAAAATAAATCGTTAGTACCCAAGTAGGGTCCCATTGATTCAGCGAAATTCACTCTACATCGAAACTGTGCATAGAATAAACACCGAATATTATAAAGGTCTGGCGAAGAAGCAATACTGTTCAGCCCCGCTTCAGTAGATGTCGCTCAAGCGTTCCGATAAAGCTGTGCACACTCGCCATTTATATAAAATAAAAAGATCTTTACCATCAGAATTCTAGATTATCTAAAGTCATATCCTGAAGGTTTTCTCAATAACAAACAAGAAGCTTATCCAAAATTACGCCTGCACAGTCTGTGGTCAAAGGAAGTTTCTGCGAACTGTCCTCTATTCTTTACACGCCAATCTCTCATCCATCAAAAGCCGCACAAAAGAATATACGCGAGACACGGGTAATAAGAGTCATGAAAGATCATGAAAAGGTCATGAGAAGTGCTCAGGAACTATAAAATTATCTTTAAGAATTAAAAGTCAGGAGAAACGATGAATGAAGCAAGTCTTTACTCCACGTGTGAACCTTCACACAAAAGAATACATGCCGCCTCATCAAAGGAATGATACTAATACCAAGGCAGACACCGGTAAAATACTAGGTATCTTAGACTAGACGTTTACGTGAGAAAAACCATAGACCACTAAAGAAAGAACTAGACCGTAGTCATAAAAGAGCCAATCGGTTGTATCAAAAACACAAATATATATGTCTGTACAAGTACACTTATATTCGAATCTGGACTTACGGCTATTAATTATGTCGGGAATGCAACCAAAGCTAGAATAATTACAAAGGTTTAGTCAAAGCTATGCGCCGTCTGCTAATGATCCTTGGTATATGTTCATATGTATCTTATAAATGACTGGCATTGAGAAAACTGTTACCAGAAATAATACCAGTCCAGTTTATCGATACAGCAAGCAATAAGCTCCTGATAACCTAGCTTGACAACACGGCTGACTATGGACACAACGAGAGGAAAAGACGACGAGAATTATTCTTTAGAAATCGTGTAAGATTCGTTGAGTTCCACATGGGAAACCTTCACTGTCAATAAATTTCTTGTTTTTGTATATTATATGTTCTACATCACCGAAATTTAGTAAATAATTGTGAATAACAGCGAAGTAATACTAAAAAATATTTGAACGCGTTCCAAGAAGGAGAATGAGACCAGAGCACACTCCACGATGGCATCCGAAATGCTAATGCAGTGAAGATATGCTTTTACAAACTAGCAGAGTAATTCTTTTGTCGTACAGATGCAACGTTGAACACAGTTGGTGTCGAGTGTCGACATTTGGTTAGTCAAGTGGGTGGGGAAATTATTCATAAAGTCAACATTCAGAATCAAGACCGAAATTCTGGGTATGGCGTCGACTCCAAAAGGTAGATGCAATTCAGTATGCGGCAAGGTGCCCAACAGTTGCCGATTTTACATGTTATACCACGTGACCGACAAATCGATGGCAAAACATTGTTGAGTTTACTAGGAAAGTAAATCGGCAGCCCGTTGTAGCATCCACATGCAGGGGACGCAGTTGTCACCTCTGGCTATCTCACGAAGCTAATTGCCGGAGCACATACTACCGTTAAACAACGTGTATAGTTATGCTGACAACAGAATCCTTCTTTTACAGCAATTCAATAGTCAACTTAGAAGTCTTATCATTATTACAATCTATTCTATCACTAAGTCACTGATTTAGAACGTTTCACCTTCAAACAGTCCACCTGAACTGAGTTTCCAAAAGATTGATACTTCCTGTTTTAAATAATGATTTTTTGCAATAGATTTTCTTAATAGACATATATCTATTTATTTTGTATATTGAATTGTTCAAACTTTTGAATTTTTTAAAAGACGAGAGTTGCCGAATAATATTGACTATCATCATTTACCCTTTATGTCATATGACGGAGAAATTTAAAGGAAAAATGAAATCCGTGTGTTTGGAAAAATATTCTTGAAAATTCTAATTTCAGGGTGAAATTAACGAAAACGGACACAACTATTTTCGAAAATTGAACTTGAACTTATTTTAAAAAAAAGAAAAAATCTCTTCTTATACTGAGTTTGGGAATATACCTCAAAACATTTGCACTTTTGGCCATTTACTAGAAAATCAGGAATTTCAAAAAGAAGATTGCATTTGTGTGATTTTCAACAAGTTTTGAAAACGGTTTCTGAGACTTATTACATACCTCAAAAATCAAACTCCAGTTAAACCCAAGCCTCAGTTCGTTTTAATCCGACGGGACAAATCTGTTTTGGCAGCAAAATCGTGTGAACCGGTTTTAGTGCTATCGTTGACTAACAGACGGACATAAAAAGGGCCACACGACGAGTAGACGAAGCGTCTTGTCACGAATTTTCGTTTCGAGAGGCACCAAGTTACTTCCGGGTTTTAGATACGAAGATTTAGGATTGATAAATACGAGACAGAATAATTCCATTGTTTAGTTAGAAGTCCTTATTTCAGCGAAAAATTTTCTTTTCTTGCGTAATTACATAAACTTATCCTTCTAGAATGACTTTATAGGCAAGAGGTAAGATACAAACAAAAGGCATTGATCAAGAGCTCATTAAACTCCTAGCACAATTGATATAACTGTAATATCAACTTACCATAAAACAAAACAATAAACTATCTCTCACACATTCGAAAGCAAGCATGTACTGCAAAAAATTTTATACAAATGTTGAGGCTGCATATTCAGTGATAGTGGACGTGCATTACGATACTGAACAGGAACATCGTCTTACTTGACAATTTTCATGCAGACGAGTGATTATTATGGAAGAACGATACTAATTGCAGATTATTTGAGAAAGAATATGCAAGAAAGAATCAATAAGTATTGAAGATATTTTCATTGGGTTACTGGTTGTCAGAGCGAAATTAAAAGTTTCGTTACGAATTCGTGTTTTTACTGCACGTAGACTGCAGGTGCTGGATAATTACCTGGTATCTTGAAAGCGGAATGTTGAAATGTATGCCCTTTCTTCTGAATGCCTTGAAGGCAGGCGAACTGCCTATTCCAAAGGAGGCGCAAAAGTTTGAATAATTGGGTAGTGCCAAAAATAGCTTTTTTAAAATGACGAGAGAGCCAGGCAGATAGCACCCAGACTAACTGGTAGAAAAAAATCTCGAGGAATGCATGTTAGTCGATCTAGCAAGAAGGATGAGGCGTCTAGCGAAAGGCAGCCAAGATGGACAAAAGAAACGGGAGAATAAGGAAAAAGAACAAATTATATCAAAACGAAATAGGTAAGGATGGGAGAAAAGTCAGACAACAAGTCTAAGTATTAATATATTCAATAATATTGTATATAGAATTCATTACCTTGGCTTAACTATATCAAATATCTGATCTAATAAGGATTAAGGTATCTACAGCATTTAGTTACAATTTATTTAGTATTTTAGAAATATCTTATATAGACGGTTACGCCCATGATATCTGAAATGTAGGTGTATAAAGTTAAAAATCTATTATAATCAAAATATAGCGGCACACAAAATCTTTGGCTCGAGCCATTTGGTCAATCTCCGCTCGTATTTATTTCATTTCGGTCTATTCCATGTGATGAATAGGTATTTATCCATCGCAATTTTATTGCCGCTCTGGAATATATCTTCCGTATTGTTTCTTTATTAAGGCTTTACGTTAAAATATATTTCTAATTTCAAATCTAGTCGACACCTGTTCAACTGTCGTTATGTATATTTACGATTTTCATCTCTGCCTAGATATGGATAATATTATGAGAATATATATTTAGTCCCAGATGAATAAAATAAAATTGTATGAATAATGAGCAATTCCACCGCCAGTGATTTTAGAAAAACTCCTATTAGGTCTAGAATTTTACCATTAACTTCTGTGATTACGAATATAGTTTTTTGTCAAAATACCCACTGAAGTTCGAAATATACACATGTGATCACAGTATCCGACATCCTAAGTGTGTTTTGGTATCGTCGTGTTTTTCATGCACTATCACGGCCAGGCCTACGGTATGTTTTAATCGACACTTTGGCTTCCATGAAGGACAATGGATTACATTTTTCAACAATGAACACGTGTTATAGCGCGTCGGTTCGGTTACAGACAATAAATCCCTAGTAATGGATGTTCTTTCAAGATCCTGACTTGAAATCTATCGTAACAGTTGGGATGTGTTGGACGGCGACTTCGTGCCAGCACTATTGCATTCCAGCATAAAGAAGGGTCACAACCGGTAAGTCATTTCATAACGTTCTGGGAGATAATTTAGATACATCAGTTTTTTCAGGAAAGCATGTCTATAACTTAACCACACGACTATATATAAAAGAGTTACTACAAAAAAAAATACATACAATCCACCATTATTTTGAAATACTTGCAGTGACGTTAAGCATTACATTCGTGGTGGTGCTGCAGTATTCAGGATACTTAGTCAGTACTGCGTAAGGTCACCCTAGTGTAGCAGGTTCAGAGGATCAGGAGAAAGGATTCTCCAACCTTTCGTTTAATCAGATATCCACGTATCTAATTTTCCAAGTTACTATCGTTCCCTACCCTCCCCTATGGACTATTCCTGTGCACTATTAGGAATACCATCACTATCCTAATTGTATACGAGTTTCTCAAACTTTCTTCACCATATTTCGTCTTTATTATAAAGCCTCTGTTGCGCCTGTGGTATTTCACCCGACGGTTTATTCAAGCTTATGAGGGTGCTTCATTTCTTTTTTTCCTATTTCACCAAATTAGTCGAACACAGAACAGATGTGGAAAATTTAACTTCACAAAAGAACATTAACAGACTGGAATAAGTTACCTCGCAGCATGGACACCTTGCCCTAGTTCAAGTAGGAATCTAGATGTTAATAAGCTTGCATAAAGTAGTCTATTAACAATAGTGGTAAATACTATTATTTATGTATTTTATATTATTATTAAATTGTATTTTTAAAGTAAGTATTGCGATATCACTATTAAATACATGGTTTGTTAAATATTAACATTATATTTAAAGTCAGTTAGTTGGGTTGCTGTGGTAGTCGTTAGAATTTTTTTTAATGTCAAGTAGTAGTAGAATAAGTAAATGCAAGTGTACGGTAAGTCTGAAGGCAAGTGAAGGAAGTGAGTAAGAAGTAAGATGCTGAATTATTAGTTAAAAATTCCGTGCAGGCAGCATAAAGTGATAGTATGCTGTTATTTTTGTTTATATTGGTTTTATCCTAAATGCTTTAAAATTAACAGTGTATTACTATCTTAGTTGTACTAGGTAAAATGAGTGTTGCCACAGGCGCGCGGTTAGTTATACGCACTTGCAAGATATAATAAATTATCTTCTATATCTATCTAATACTTTTCTTTTTCAAGTATTCGATTCTTATTTTTTTCTATCTGTGTTCCTTTGTTGTAGGTAGACAAATCTCTGAGAAGGGAATGCGGCTTGTCTTAGAGAAGATAATCTCGAAAATAAATCTCGCGGTCTCAGAATGGTTAGGCAAGTAGGAACCGACATTGTAAAAATACAACGTAAATATCGCAGTAATGGAAGCAGATTCAGATCAGAACAGTTTGGGAAACAAAAACGGAATATGGAGATATACAGCATGAATAACAGGTCTCCAACATAAATATATAACTCTTCCGAACAATTAAAAAACGGTAGAATATTCGCTCTGTTGCAGAAATAGCAAAGGGGAAGATGTAGAAGAATAAAAAGCTACATTCACTATATAGTGTGCAACAAATAATTTCAAGCTAACAAAGGAATTTCCATGTTGCCGTGTTAAAGAATATAAACGTAATAATAAGTTCTCTTGGTATGAATTGAGAAAGATAGGCTTTTTAATCAGATGACAACGGTCTTGTGGATACAAAACAGTAAGGATATATTTTTAGTGGAGATTTTAACAGTAGAGTGGAAATTTTACAGAAGACGATCTTTTGTAGGAATAGAAGTATATGGAAATTAAATCGACTATAGAAGTAATGCGCCAATAGTTAAAAGTATAGAATGGGTTTTTTCAACATAAGAATTTCACAAATTCTGGTCTAGAGGACTAGAAAATACTGTATTATCAAAACGCAAACAATAGAAAGGTGGAAGAATTTTGAGTCTATAGAGGAGTGAGCGCCCCTCAGCTTTTTTTTTCTATAAGAGGGTTCTTCTTATGTACGACACAAGATACAATATCGGAAGTTCTCGTGATCGTATGTGGAAAATAAAAAATGTTTTGCTTGAAAGTCATCCTGTATCCTTCCTTTACAAATAAGTTTGTGTAACACTTAGAAGTGAATCACACTACTAAACCACTCTCTAAGATGGAATTTGTGATGCTGCGATGGCCGGGTTATGAGAGCCTAGGAGATATAGAACATAGTGGGA